>ML790187.1:95482-113146 GCA_009831015.1 Picea engelmannii | reverse complement strand
GAGTTCTCCATCTACTCTCTCAACACCAAATTTTCCTAAAACAATCTAAATGTCCTTTTGGCGCCTCGGAGGTCGAGTACTTGGGTCATCTTGTTTTCAAGGATGGAATCAGGGTGGATCCTAAAAATATTGAAGCTATGAAAGACTGGCCTCACCCAAAGACTCTCAAAATCTTGCGTGGATTTCTGGGCTTAACAGGTTATTATCACACGTTTGTTAAGAATTATGGAAAGATTGTGACACCTCTCACTGCACTCCTTAAAAAGAATTCTTTCACTTGGACTCCAGCAGTTGTTCAGGATTTTCAAACCTTGAAGATGGCCATGTGCACCACTCCAGTCCTAGCCCTTCCTTATTTCACTAAGGCCTTTGTCCTGGAATGTGATGCTTCATGGAAAGGTATTGGTGTTGTCCTTATGCAAGAGGGTCGGACTTTGGCCTTTACCCACAAACAACTGTCTGAACAAAATTTGGGAAAATCAATCTATGAAAAGGAAATTTTGGCTATTTTTCATGTCGTTGATCTGTGGCGCCCTTATCTATTGGGGAAATGCTTCCAAATTAAGATAGATCATCAAAGCCTCAAGTATTTTCTAGAACAATGCATTTCTTCCCCAGAGCAACAAAAATGGGTGACTAAGCTCTTTGGATATGATTATGAGATCATTTACAAGAAAGGAAAAGACAATGTGGTTGCAGATGCACTTTCCCAAAAATATGAAGATGAAGGCTCCATTTTTTCTCTCTCCTTCATTGTACCAGATTAGCTACAAGCCATTCGCCAGGAATGGCTACATGATCCCAAAAGTTCGAATCTGATACAACAAATGTAGTCCAATTCTCCATTTTCCTCAGGGTACTCTTGGCTCCATGATGAGTTTCGATACAAAGGTTGTTTGTATTTAAGTAAACAGTCAAAACTTAAATCCACGATACTTTCAGAGCTTCATGCTACACCCATAGTTGGGCACTCTAGGTTTACCAAAACCTATGACAGGGTCAAACGTTCTTTTTTCTGGGATGGTATGAAACAAGATGTTCATAATTTTATGGTTGAATGTGATGTGTGTCAATGCAACAAGGGAGAAACAGTCAAATCTCCTAGCACACTACAACCACTTCCGATTCCACCTGCTATTTGGAGGGAAATCTCTATGGATTTTATTACATGCTTACCTAAATTGGGAAATAAATCAATCATCATGGTGGTAGTTGATCACCTTTCCAAGTATGCTCACTTTTGTGCTCTTCAACACCCATTTACAACATCCAATGTGGCTCAACTTTTCATGTATCAAGTCTTCAATATTCATGGCATGCCACATTCTATTATTTCTAATCATGACCCAACTTTCAACAACAATTTTTTCCAAGAACTGTTCAAGCTACAAGGCACCCAATTGCATATTAGCACAGCTTATCATCCCCAAACGGATGGTCAAACTGAAGTTGTCAACAAGTGTTTGGAAACATATTTGAGGTGTTTTCCTATCACCCACAACTATATGTTCATGCCCGACAACCTATTCGTCTCCTTGTGGGTTATACCCCTCGAGCGTGGATGCTACTAGAGGCGTCATGACTCCTCCCCTAACACCTCATCCTCTGCCTCCGTGATGTCCTCTAACCATGATTACCTACACGAATACAAGTTAACTTAATTAGCAACATTATAATCAAATATCAAATTAACGAAAGTCATAGTGATCCCAAGTCGTCGGTCGACCAGCTCTGATACCATATGTAATGAACCCCATCGTTACGACTACATGTGATGCAAAGAAAGTGAAATTTTATTTTTTTTGTTTTAAGCAGGAAGGCAATCAATGAAAACAATTAATCAACAAAACTTGATGACGAACACAAATTACGCATTCAGGAAACAAAAAACAATGACCCATCATGCTAGCATAACATGCAACTAGATGAAATATGTGATAATCAATGGAAATATAAAAATGTCTACCCACCTGACACAAGCAAGACAACACCTACAGGCTAAAGGACAACATCAACAAACCTGACACAACTTTGACGACCAGTAACTATAAACCTCTACGGTGTGAAAAACCAATCATATTAAGGAGTTACAGAACCAAGTACCAGCATCAATTAAAATGAACAATATTCCCACATCGGGAAGCACAAGACTCTATCCAGGTTACCATTCATATCTATCCATCGGGGCATGCAATGATCCCCTCATTAGGGATCATGTCATCACAAGGTGATAGGCGTGATAGTAACCATGGTGCAAAATAGCATATCTAGACCTTTAACCCAAGCTAAATCCCTCGCAATAGGAGACCGAATTATCTATCAATAAATACATGAATACTATACCCAAGCACCCAAGCAACAAGTCGACAAGACGCAAGGTGATTTCACTCAAAATTAAAATTGTGAAATTAACCAAAGGATTTCTTGTTTCCTACAAGGAAAACATGTGTGTGGTAACAACTGTTGGCACAGGGGTGGACCCAAGGTTCTACGCTTCAACAATGCACCAGCAAAACCCTAACTATCGGCCCTTTCAAAAACACCTGTGAAGCAGATGAAGTCTCACCCGAGGTAGAGGCAAGGGGGGTTGCAGGACTTAAGTGTCTGCAACCTAGCTGGGACACAGATATGTGATTACGGTACTTAACAGAGCACTTAGCAGTTAACATTCATTATCATTTAACCCTTATTCACATCATAGGTAAAACCCTAATTACAGAACAACACAGTATTCAACAAGATCTAACACATCCAGGCACTTAGCGCATAGAAATAGAGAATATCTAGCATTCATTCACATTACTAAGTACTAAGCTATTATATCAGATGCATCTAACATACATAAATATGACAACACTAAGAATAAATCACATCAATCACACAAAGCAACCATAACACAAGATATACATGGTTCACCCCTAGCGTGGGGCTACGTCCACCAACTCTTCGTCTTCTTTATTATCTTCTGTCAATATCCTTACATGCACAGAGCCTCAAAACCAACTTTGCATAGGACAAAATATCTGCACGCACCTCGCTAGATCCTACTTCCCGAGTTAGGTCACAACACAAAGCCTTCTTACATAGTCTGCACACAAGCTTCTTACAATCACTTGCACCTTTCTCTACAAGTCTTAACACATAGTATGCATAAAGCCTCTAACTCTGCACTAAGACGATTCTACTAGGTCTCTCTACTAATCCCATGCTTTCTTACATCACCTAGATATCTATTTATACATTATAAATGGGGCCTAAACATGGGTAAACCCATGGGCTGACATCCCATACTCGTTACATAAACCCTAATCCCAAAAATACCATAAAAAGGGGTGATATCTTGTGATCTCTGCTTTGCCTAGCGCTTCGTCTTCAACCAGCCTGTCGAAGTCCCCAAAATTGGTCAAACATGACCAATGTTTCCACAAAACCTGGTCAAGGGCCAACATCCCCCCAACACTCACCTGTGACTCATCCCAAGTCACTCTAATTTGGGTAACTCTGCCTCGAAGGCCTTGAGCTTGGCTCGAGCTACCTCGACCTGCTTCTTTGCCAAAGCCTCTTGCTCAGCGAACTCTTGAATAACTTTCTCAGCCACTGGTCCTTCCAGGCATTGTTCGACCATGGTGACTACTTGTTCTAGTTGTGCACCTTGTCCTTCAATCTCCTCAAAAAGTGTGCAAGCTTCATCCTACATTGGCTGGAGCCTATGGGTCACTTCCATGAATTTACTCCAGATGGAATGGACATGTTTATGAGTTGTGCATTGTTCCTGTGACATTTTCATGCTCTCAACTGGTGATAGTATCTTCAACTGTGCTTGCACTGTTGTTGCTTGTTTCTTTTCCTCCTGGAGCTATGACTCCAATGTCCTTAGTTCAAGGTCCTTTGCAAGGCGCTCATAGGTCTACGCACTTTGACTGCTGAGTTGCTTGCATTCCAAGGCCAATTCCTTGATTCTTTCAACTACGCTCCTGGCAGTTTCCTCTCTCTGATCTCGCAGTTCTTGCAGAGTGCTTGGCACGACTTGTAGTTCTAGTTCTTCTATTTGTTCTTGGAGTTGTTGAATGGCTTCAGCAAGCTTCCCTACTTGGCTCTCCACTCAGTCTTCTTCTATCTGTGCGAGGCTCAGCACAGAGCGAAGTGATCTGGTGACTTCTTCCTTGATTTCTATTTTCTCTGTGAGAATCTATTCTTTCTCCTTCTGGATCTGTTCTCTATCCTCTGCAAAATTTACCTAGAGGTCATCTTTTTCTTGTTGCGCAACCTGATGTTGCTCTATGGCTTCTTCCTTTTCTTGCTTCAGGGACTCTATGGCTTGTTATTTTTCCTCTTGGACACGACAAAGGAGATCCTCTGTCGAGTCTACTAGTCTACGTAGTTGGGCAGGCTTATCTCCTACTTTTATTTCCCCTGCTGACAACGGTGCAGTAGGCAATGTGCAGCTCGAATAAAGATCCTGTTGTACCCCTTTGAGATCTGCCTCGATCCTGTCAAACATTGTCTCCTATTTGGCTTCGCTTCGCTGCAAGATGTCCTCTGATGTATTAGATACAGCCACAATGATAAGGTCAATGTCATCCACCATGAGCATAGTGTGGAATGGAGGTTTAGTGGCTTTTGATTTCTTCCGCGATGAAGGTTTCTTCGGGGAACCCTTTCTTTTCTTGGATGTTTCTCTCTATGTCATTGGATCATTAGGCGGTGTTACTTTGCCCTACTTTTGCTTGTCTTCTTCCAGTTCATCCTCTTCTTTGTCTACTTCATCACCTCCTCCCCCTTCAATTGAATCTAGTGTTGTTTCCTTTGATGCACTACTCAATTCTTGTACCACTTCCTTCTTTTTCTTCTTGCTGCAGCTGGGTGCATAATATTCATCACGAGTGACCATGGGGATTCCGATGAGGTCAGGCTCAGAGATTTATGCCCAGTCAACTGGTACAAGGAACTCTGCAGGCCATTCCCTGGTTATTTCTTCCATGTCCTCCTCTGTGAGTTTGTAATAGGAACGGAGATCTTTTTTGTGTTTGTCTTCACGCGCAGTGATATAGATGAAGTGCCTGTCTACGTAGAACTTCGTAAGTGGTCTGAGCTGATGCAGTGTATTTGGCATCATGTGAGGGAAAGATTCAATGGCCCTCTTGAGCTATAGATAATAGGTGTGGAACACCGTGTTTGACTGCCATTCTTTTTCCATGTCCCTCGAATACTAGAGCGTAGTGAACTTCGCAGCTAGTGGTTCAGACGACTCAATTTTATGGAAGGTCGCTCCTTCTGGAATCTCCCAAGCAATGAAGGAAATGAGGATAAAAAACCAACTAAAATGAAACTCATTTCCTTGATCCTGAGCTTCACAACAGTATTTCTCTAACTGGTTGACGAGGTAGCTCACCCAGTTCATTTGCATCCCTTCAATGCATTTTCCTATGAGGTCGATGACAAACCTTGTGACCTGTGTTGGCCTGTTCTTCCTAACGAGCTTACCAGCGATTAGCTAGCAAGCTAGGTGCACTGCGCCATTATGGATGTAGGATACCTTATAGCCTCACTTCCCCTTCTCCACATCACCATATGTTTATTTTATTGTCTGTGCCAAGGCGCGATCTGCAGCCTTTCTTGGGTAAAATTTCTGTGGATCTGGTCCTTGCATGCTCAATCTGGTGATTTGGTGGATCAACTTCGGATCTACTGTGATGCACCTATCCAACCATAGGTAACCTCCATGGAAGCCCGACAATAAGATTTTAGCACACATGCTAACCTCATGATGTCCACCGAAGTGTGGGATCTTCAACACATTAATAATGGTCGATCTTGAGATGTCCATGGTCCACGGCTGGGGGATTATCTTCGACTTCTTCCTCATTTTCTTGGTCAAATATTTGTGTGGTGCTAGAATTCCATAGTTTTTGCGATCTCCCAAGTTGAAGTCACTGATCTTAAGCATTAGAATCCTTTCCAACTGTAGTCCTATAGTGTGTATCCCCTTCGGGAGGTACACAGTTATCACTATGTAGTTGAAGTCCCTTGGGACGTTGTCACGACTCACCATGCCAGCCATAGGTGGGATGTATTTGGGAAGGATTGATGGGATGAGCTTCGCATTCTCCATGTCATCACGATGCTTGGTTTGTTTCTCTATCGCAGTTTAGGAGGGCCCAGATCGACGTGCATTCGATGGGGATGCTTGCACTCTTGTTGTCGACGAATCTTGTGATTCTGCAGACATGACCTTCTCAGCCATTAGGTCTATGAGAATTTATTCAATGGATTTCTCTATTGCACTAAAATCACCTGACATACACGCTCGAGATCTGATATCTCAGTTCGGTGAACAAATAATCAAGGTAGTAGAATGGATGGTAGGGTCTCAATAATCACAGCGCAGTAATAGTCAGCTCTCTGTGGGCTTGAATAATCACAATTGGCAAAAGTGTTCTCGGTGTGACATGCAACTGACTAAATAGACAACGTCGTAACAGACTCCTCCAATGGGTAGGGGTGCCTCAATCAATGCAATAACATCTGTTATGGTGCGGTCCCAACACTCCAATGGCGAACGTTCTGAAAATAACTATGTTTTTAGTCGTTCTAAAGAATCATTCTAACGGTCGGGATGCCTCCAACGGTCATATTTCTCCGTCGTGGCGAAGTGTCAATTTGTGATGCTCTATTATTCTAGCGAGGTTCAAGTTCTGCAAGCCTTCCTTCTGCGAATTCCTCTCTGGAACCTCTTGCAATTTTTCTAGCTTTTCTTTCTTCTTAGTGAGTTTTCTAGATTTCTTTCCTATGATCTGTGTCTTTCGATGCCTCTTTCCATTCTTGTTCTTATCCTTTCTTAGCATAGTAACCTCGCACTATTGAGGATCTTTCATAGGGTTCAAGGATAATACTTCTTCTCTTACTGTTTCTGGAGTAGGTTCTCTACTCTCCTGTATGGATAAGTTCTCTAAGTCTTCTTGCGTTCTTTCAACTTCGACAGCTAGGTATCTGGTCCTCATTTGCTTCGACTTTTCCTCCTGTTCTTCTAGTAAGAACATTATTCTTCTAGCCATGAAATCCCTTAATTCTTGTTTTTTCTGTTCTAGAGCTTCCTCTTCTTCTTTCCTTCGGATCTAATCTTTCTCAATCCAATTCTTTCCTAACAAAAGTGTAATGGGTTCGATGTTATCAACAAACTTAATGACCTCAAATTCTTCTTTTGTCAATTCTCCATGAGCAATCATAGGTACATGGGTAAGTCTTCCACATAGAGTTATCAACTTTCCTTTAAACAATCCTATTCCTCCCAGTGAAGGAATCATAACATGCTTTCCTAATATTTCCCAAGTACTTTCTGTCATAATGTTCAGTTGTGTTTCTGCATCCAATACACAGTCTATGTTGAAGTCTCCTATTCTTGATTCCATGCACTCTTTCTCTTTTAATATCTCTGATAAACTGGTATCTCACTGATCATTCAATGTTTATTTCATCTGTAATGATATAGCCTCTTATTATTTCTAGCTCTTTAGCATATTCTTAGTCTCTTGGCCTTCCTCGGGGTTTTCTTGTCTCATATTCATCTTTTCCACTTTAGCAATCATTCTAGGGCAGTCCAAAACTTCATGGCTTATGGATTTACAACAAAGACAAATAGGACCTTTACCAGGGCATTCCTTAGCAATATGTCTCGATCTTCTACAACTATAAAAAAGATTCAATCCTCTCTTTCTCTTAAATGATCCCCAACCTTTCCTGTACTATGCATTGGGATCACAGTGATGGACCTGCAAAAAATTATTTCTAGGATCCTGCATCCACTTGTTAGTCCAACAATTCTTTCTATGCATAGGAATAACATATATTTCACTATTTATATCAGATCTATTCATATCATATCTTCTTTCTTCGAGTTGTGCCCTAGTTTTCAGACTGGGACCAAATCTATGAAACATACCTAGATCCATTCTTTTGAAACAAAAAGTTCCACTTATCTTACCTTTATCAGAGCACAAAGCTTTAAGATATTACCTTTTTTATTTGGATCAGACTTCTTAGGATGGAGCTTCACAAGTCAAGTAGAGTATTGCGCACTACAACAATAGATCTACGCACTGATATTTCTCTTTTCTTTAGTTCCCAGCAATCATAGTTTCAGGTTCCAACAATGGAACCATTTTTTGGCACAGGGGAAGACCCAAGGTTCAATGCTTCAACAACGCACAAACAAAACTCTAACTACCAAACCTTTCGGCAACACCTGGGAAGCATATGAAGTCTCACCTGAGGTAGAGTCAGGGGGGGGTTGCAGGACTCAAGTGTCTGCAACCTAGATGGGACACATATCTGTGATTACAATAATTTATAGATCACTTAGAAATTAACATTCATTAGCATTTAACCCTTATTCACATCACAGGTAAAACCCTAATTACAAAACAACACAGTAATCAACAAGATCTAACACATCCAGGCACTTAGCATGATATAGAAATAGAGCAGATCTAGCATTCATTCACATTACTAAGCACTAAGCTATTATATCAGAGACATATAACATACATAAAGATGAAAACACTAAGCATAAATCACATCAATCACACAAAGCAACCATAGCACATGATATATGTGGTTCACCCCCAGCGTGGGGCTACATCCACCAACTCTTCATCTTCTTTATTATCTTCTGTCAATCTCCTTACATGCACAGAGCCTTAAAACAACCTCCGCATAGGACGGGAGATATGTGTGCACCTCACCAGATCCTCCTTCCCGAGTTAGGTCACAACACAAAGCCTTCTTAGACAGTCTACACACAAGCTTCTTACAATCACTTGCACCTAGCTCTGCAAGTCTTAACACATAGTATGCACAAATCCTCTAGCTCTACACTAAAACAATTCTACTAGGTCTCTCTACTAATCCCATGCTTTCTTACGTCACCTAGATATCTATTTATAAATTACAAATGGGGCCTAAACATGGGTAAACCCATGGACCGACATCCCATACCCGTTACATAAACCCTAATACCAAAAATCCTGTAAAAGGGGGCGAGATCCCATGATCTCTGCTTCGCCTTCGACCATCCTGTCGAAGTCCCCAAAATTGGTCAAACATGACCAACATTTCCAAAAACACTAGTCAAGGGAGAATAGCCCCCAACACTCACCTGTGACTCATCCTGAGTCACTCTGATCTGGGTAACTCTGCCTCGACCTGCTGCTTTGCCAAAGCCTCCTGCTCGGATAAATCTTGAATAAATTTCTCAGTTACCAGTCCTTCCAAGCATTGTTCTACCGTGGTGACTACTTGTTCTAGTTGTGCACCTTGTCCTTCAATCTCCTCAAAAAGTGTGCAAGCTTCATCCTGCACTAGTTGGAGCCTCTGGGTCACTTGCATGACTTTACTCTAGATGGAATGGACCTATTGATGAACTGTGCATTGTTCCTGTGACCTTTTCATCCTCTCAACCGATGATAGTAGCTTCAACTATGCTTGCACTGTTGTTGCTTGTTTCTTTTCCTCCTAGAGCTGTGACTCCAATTTCCTTAGTTTAGGGTCCTTTGCAAGGTGCTCATAGGTCTCTACACTTTGACTACTTAGTTTCTTGCATTCTAAGTCCAATGTCTTGATTCTTTCGACTATGCTCTTGGCATTTTCCTCTCTCTGATCTCGCACTTCCTGCGGAGTGCTTGGCACAACTTGTAGTTCTAGTTTTACTATTCGTGCTTGGAGCTACTGAATGGCTTCAGTGAGCTTCCCTAATTGGATCTCACCTGTGTCTTCTTATATCTTTGTGAGGCCCAACATAGAGAATAATGCTCTGGTGACTACCTCCTTGACTTCCATCTGCTCTATGAGCAACTGTTCTTTCTCCTTCTGGATCTGTTCTCTATCCTCTGCAAACTTCGCCTGGAGGTCATCTTTTTCTTGTTGCACAACTCGGTGTTTCTCTGTGGCTTCCTCCTTTGCTTGCTTCAAGGCCTCTGTGGCCTATTCTTTTTCCTCCTAGAAATGAAAAAGGTGAGCCTTTGTCAAGTCTTCTAGTCTGCGTAGTTAGGTAGGCTCATATCCTACTTCTATGTCCCTTGCTGACAACGACGCAGTAGGCACTACGTGGATTGAATAAAGAGCTTGTTGTACCCCTTTGAGCTCTGCCTCGTTCCTGTCAAACATTGTCTCTTGTTTGTCTTCGCTTCACTGCAAGATGTCCTCTGAGATATCTGATACAATGGCAATGATAAGGTCAATGTCATCCACCGTTAGCACAGTATGGAATGGAGATTTAGTGGATTTTGACTTCTTCCGTGATGAAGGTTTCTTCAGGAAACCCTTTCTTTCCTTGGATGTTTCTGACTCTGTCATTGGATCTTTAGGTGGTGTTACTTCACCCTACTTCTTCTTGTCTTCTTCCCCTTCATCCTCTTCTTTTTCTACTTCATCACCTCCTTCCCCTTCAGGTGAATCTAGTGTTGTTTCCTTTGATGCATTGCTCAATTCCTATACCTCTTCCTTCTTTTTCTTCCTGTTGCTTCTAGGTGCATAATATTCTTCGTGAGTGACCATAGGGCTTTCGATGAGGTCGAGGTCGGAGATTTATTCCTAGTCAACTGGTGCAAGGAACTTTGCAAGCCATTCCATGGTTATTTCTTCCATTTCCTCCTATGTGAGTTTGTAATAGGACTAGAGCTCTTATTTGTCTTCGTCTCCACGCACAGTGATATAGATGAAGTGTCTGTCTGCGTGGAACTTCACAAGTGGCCTAAACTGATGCAATGTATTCAATGTCATGTCAGGGAAAGATTTAATGGCCCTCTTCAACTGTATATAATAGGTGTGGAACACTGCGTTTCACTGCCATTTTTTTTCCATGTCACTCGAATACCAGAGAGTAGTGAACTTTGCAGCTAGTGGTTCGGATGGCTCAATTTCAGGGAAGGTTGCTCCTTCTGGCATCTCCCAAGCAATGTAGACAACAAGGATCACCACCCAACTGAAATGAAACTCATAGCCTTGATTCTGAGCTTCGCGACAGTCTTTCTCTAACTGGTTGATGAGGTAGCTCGCCCAATTCATTTTCATCCCTTCAACACATTTTCCTGCGAGGTCGACGACAAACCCCGTGACCTGCTTTGGCATGTTCTTCATGATGAGATTACTGGCGATCAACTGGAAAGCTAGGCGCACTACGCCATTCTGGATGGAGGCTACCTTATAGCCCCACTTCCCCTTCTCCACATCACCATATGTTTATTTTATTATCTGTGTTAGGGCGTGATCTACAGCCTTTCCTGGGTAAAATTCCAGTGGATCTGGTCCTTGCATGCTCAATCTGGTGATCTGGTGGATCAATGTTGAATCTATCGTGATGTGCCTGTCCAACCATAGGTAACCGCCATGGAAGCATGACAACAGGATTTTAGCGCACGCGTTAACCTCCTAATGTCTGTTAAAGTGTTGGATCTTCATCACATTAATAATGGTCGATCTTGAGATGTCCATTGTCCACGGATGGGGGATTATCTTCGACTTCTTCCCCATTGTCTTGGTCAAATACTTGTGCGGTGCGAGCATTCCATAGTTTTTTCTATCTCCCAAGTTGAAGTCACTGATCTTAAGCGTTAGAATCCTTTCCAACTGTAGTCCTACTGCGCATATCCCCTTCGGAAGGTACGCAGTTATCACTATGTAGTTTAAGTCCCTCGAGATGTTGTCATGACTCACCACGCCAGCTAGAGGCGGGATGTACTTGGAAAGGATTGATGGTATGAGCTTCGCATTCGCCAAGTCATCACGATGCTTGGTTCATTTCTCTGTCGTAGTTCGGGAGGGCCCAGATTGACGTGCAGTCGATGGGGATGCTTGCAATCCTCTTGTCGATGAAGCTTGTGCTCCTGTGGACATGACCTTCTCAGCCATGAGGTCTATGAGAATCTCTTTGACGGATTTCTCTACTGCGCTAAATTTGCTCGACATACACACTCGAGATCTCATATCTCAGGTCAGTCAACAAATAATCAAGGTAGCAGAACAGATGACAGGGTCTCAATAAGCACAGTGCGGTAATAATCAATCCTTTGTGGGCTCGAATAATCACAATTGGCAAAAGTGTTCTTGGTGAGACATGCGACGGCATAAATAGATAACATCATAACAGACTCCTCCAATGGGTAGGAGTGCCTCAATCAATGCAATTCCATTAGTTATGGTGCATTCCCAATAGTCCAATGAAGAACGTTCTAACAATAACTGTGTTTCTAGCCATTCTAGAGCATCATTCTAACGGTCGGGATGCCTCCAACATTCATATTCTCTGTCGTGTCGAAGTGCCAATTTGCGTTGCTATGCTATTCCTACGAGGTTCAAGTTCTGTAAGACTTCCTTTTGTGAAGTCCTCTATGGAACCTCTTGCAATTTTTCTAGCTTTTCTTTCTTCTTACTGAGTTTTCTAACTTTCTTTCCTGTGATCTACATCTTTGGATTCCTCTTTCCATTCTTGTTCTTATCCTTTCTTATCATAGTAAATTCGCATTGTTGAGGATATTTCCTAGGGTTCAAGGATAATACTTCTTCTCTTACTATTTCTGGAAAAGGTTCTCTACTCTCCCTTATGGATAAGTTCTCTAAGTCTTCTTGCGTTCTTTCAACTTTGACAACTAGGTCTCTAGTCCTCAGTTGCTTCAACTTGTCCTCCTATTCTTCTAGTAAGCGCACTATTCTCCTAGCCATGAAATCTGTTAATTCTTTTTTTTTTTTTTCTAGAACTTCCTCTTCTTCTTTCCTTCGGATGTGGTCTTTCTCAATCCAAGTCCTTCCTAACAAAAGTGCAAGGGGTTCGATGTTCTCAACAAACTTAATGACCTCGAATTCTTCTTCTATCGATGCTCCATGAGAAATCATAGGTACATGGGTAAGTCTTCCACATAGAGTTATCAAATTTCCTTTAAACAATCCTATTCCTCCCAGTGAAGGAATCATAGCAGGCTTTCCTAATATTTCCCAAGTACTTTCTGTCATAATCTTCACCTATGTTTTTGCATCCAATACACAGTCTATGTCGAAGTATCTTAGTCTTGCTTCCATGCACTCTTTCTCTTTTAAGATCTCTTATAAACTAGTATCTTTGTGATCATTCGGTGTTTCTTTCATCTGTAATAATATAGCCTCTTATTCTTTCTGGATCTTTATCATATTCTTAGTCTCTTGGCCTTCCTTAGGGTTTTCTTGTCTCATATTCATCTTTTCAACTTTAGCAATCATTCTAGGGTAGTCCAAAACTTCATGGCTTATTGATTTACAACAAAGAAAAATAGGACCTTTACCAGGGCATTCCTTAGCAAGATGTCTCAGACTTCTACAACTATAACAAAGAGTCAATCCTCTCTTTCTCTTAAATGATCCCCAACCTTTCTTGTACTATGCAATGGGATCATAGTGATGGACCTGCAAAAAATTCTTTCTGGGTCCCTGCATCCACTTGTTAGTCCAACAATTATTTATATGCATATGAATAACATATCTTTCACTATTTCTATTAGATCTATTCATATCATATCTTCTTTCTTTGAGTTGTGCCCTATTTTTCAGACTAGGACCAAATCTATCAAACATACCTAGATCCATTCTTTCGAAACAAAATTTCCCACTTATATTACCTTTATCAGAGCACAAAGCTTTAAGATCTTACCTCTTTTCTTCAGATCAAACTTATTAGCATGGAGCTTCAAAAGTCAAGTAGATTATTGTGCACTACAACAATAGATCTATGCACAGATCTTTCTCTTTTCTTCATTTCCCAGCAATCACAGTTTCAGGTCCCAACAACTGAACCATTTATTGGCATAGGGGCAGACCCAGGGTTCAACGCTTCAACAACACACCAACAAAGCCCTAACTACCGGCCCTTTCGACAACACCTGCGAAGCATATGAAGTCTCACCCGAGGTAGAGGTTGGGGGGGTTGCAGGACTCAAGTGTCTGCAACCTAGCTGGGACATAGATCTTTGATTACAGTACTTAATAGATCACTTAGGAATTAACATTCATTAGCATTTAACCCTTATTCACATCACAGGTAAAACCCTAATTACAAAACAACGCAGTATTCAACAAGATCTAACACGTCCAAACACTTAGCATATATAAATAGAGAAGATCTATCATTCATCCACATTACTAAGTACTAAGCTCCTACATCAGATGCATATAACATTAATAAAGATGAAAAAACTAAGCATAAATCACATCAATCACACAAAGAAACCATAAAACATGATATACATGGTTCACCCCCAGCGTGGGGCTACGTCCACCAACTCTTCATCTTCATTATTATCTTCTATCAATCCCCTTACATGCACAGAGCCTCAAAACCAACTCTACATAGGACAGGAGATCTGCGCACACCTTGCCAGATCCTCCTTCTCGAGTTAGGTCACAACACAAATCCTTCTTACACAATTTGCACACAAGCTTCTTACAATCACTTGCACCTAGCTCTGCAAGTCTTAACACATAGTATGCACAAATCCTCTAGCTCTGCACTAAGCCAATTCTACTAGGTCTCTCTACTAATCCCATGATTTCTTACATCGCCCAGATATTCTATTATACATTACAAATGGGACCTAAACATGGGTAAACCCATGGACCGACATCCCATACCCGTTACATAAACCCTAATTCCAAAAATCTCGTAAAAGGGGGTGAGATCCTGCGATATGTGCTTTGTCTTCAACCAACCTGTCAAAGTCCCCAAAATTGATCAAACATGACCAGCGTTTCCACAAAACCTAGTCAAGGGCCAACAACAACTATGACCAACCATCATTTACACTTCAACTTAAGGCACAAGGCACATAGTAACCAATTAATTGTTAAACTATTAATCGTTTTAGCTAATAAAACTATTAAACCCTCAACCATTAATCGTGCGCAAGCTATTAAACTATTACACCAATAAACCAAAAATCGTTAACTGTTAATCATTATGTCTAAGTGTGAATGAATTAACTATTATCATTGCAATTAATCAAGTAATCTATTACCAAAGCAATTAATCCATTATTCCATTACCATTGCAACATTTAATCTATTGTGGTAGAAGTTAAAAGCGTGATATGTAATATGGATCAAAGAACAATTGCTATATAAAAAAAAAAAACCAATTAATCTATTGTTTTCATAAGTCATAAGACATAAATATATAAAACCATTGACATATGAAAGCAATAAATAATTTGTAGTAAGGATCATGACCATTATTGCAACAATATCTTTTTAAAATTGTTAAGTCCTACATTCAATTAAATTACTGCTAAGGAGCTCGAATGTCAATAAATTTGATGAAGTATGCACAATCAATTTATTAGAACATTTTTCCTCAATCTCAATTTTCAAGTGCAATTTTGTTTTAGAGACGGTTTTGGTCAAAATAAAACTTGAAGAAACATGAGAGTATTCTTATATTGTTCAGATATCAAGCCTTGCTATATCTCTATCTAACAAATACATCTCTATCTAACAAATCGATATCTAATAATATATCTATGTCTAACAAATTACTATCTAAAAAATATGCTATCTAACCAAATAAATTTGTTGCCTATTGATAAGTCGTTGTCTATAAAAAATGTGCTATCTATTAATAAGAATTGATAAGTCATTGTTTGTCAACAATATGCTAACTATTAATAAGGAATCAACAATCAATAGATCCTTACCCTACTCATCTAAAAAGAAAAGGAAGTGAATCCAGATTAGGTTAAGTTAGCAGTACATATGGATATCATGCTAAAACTTCATTTGTTAATAAATCGTTGTGTATCAATGATGTCATGGTCTAGCAATATTATCGTTGTCTTTTAATAAATTCGTTGTCAACATTCAATGTTGTTTTCTATTAATAAATGTTACTGTATCTATTGAAAATCGTTGTCAACAATCCATATTGTTGTATATTAATAAATGTTGTTGTATCTATTGAAAATCGTTGTCAAACAATCCATATTGTTGTATAACAATAAATGTTATTGTATCCATTGAAAAACATTATCTAAAACCCGGGGGAATGGATGTGTAAGCACTGGGCGAAATTGTTGTGTAGAACGCCAATAAAAATGCCCAAGGGTGCTACCTTTGCTAGGCAAATTTGCTATCTAGATTCATTATTTAGAGCATGTATAAATTCATTGTGTTTTACCATTAAAAAAAATGCAGACATATGTATAAATTCACAGAGATATATAAATTCGCAGCCATATGTAAATTCACAGACATATATAAATACACAGACATATCATTAAAAAAACGCAAACATATCATTAAAAAAAACGCAAACATATCATTAAAAACAAAACGCAAACATATCGTATAAAAAAATGCAGAGATTTTACCATTCCAAAACGTTGGGAATTATCAAAAACACAGAGATTTTACCACTCAAAACGCTGGGATTTATCATTCAAAAACACGGATATTTTACCATTCAAAACACTGGGATTTATCATTCAAAACACAGAGAAATGAAGTGGAAACGATGGGTAAAGTGAGGGTTAAAACAAGGTGTAAACGCACAGTGAAAACTCAAGTAAAAAGAGAGGGTGTTGAGATTACAACTCAAGGGAAAATGCAGAGGATATCGCTGCAAATAAACATTGGGCAGAGGAATGGTTCTATGCTTATTATCCATGTGCAAAAAAGAAGGGTATTTGAATCTAAGTCTTAAACACCGGAGTGAAGACAGTCGATTCAGATCCTGACCGACTGGTCAGGAATAGACTAATAACTTAAAGGATCACGGAACAGAGGATAAAAACACAAATCTTCATCCAGATCTTCTCCATGGAGAAGAAAATAATGAAATAAAAGTGCAATCAAGGAATAAATAAAAGCGCAGGCAGGAGATACAAGAGCGCAGTCAAGGTTCAGAGTTCGGGCTCATTTTGGCCATGCGCAAAATAGACAATAACTTAGAAATAAAGGACATTGTGTATAGCATGGGTTCTTACTGATTGAATCAATGACAAAGGGGGTTACAATTACCGTAGGAATACATGTGCAAGGAGGGCTCATGGAAATGAAAAATTCATCCAAGTACAGTAAAATAAACAAGTGTAAATTAAATTTCATTGCAAGTAACAACTTTAACAAGCATACCTTAGCCAATTGTGAATGCTCTGAAGTCATTGTCTCATGCGCGCTCTGTCCAGCTCTCGCTTTCCAACCGATGTGACCACACTGGTACCTCCCATCCAACGCTAGGGGTACTCTTCTTCCCCCTGATCCCACTGAGACGCAAAGGGGCCACGGAAAAAATACCAGAGAATGATAGCACCCATCTTGCCTCACAAGGTCGAGCTACCACTCGTTACCCGAGCTGGGTATCCCAACTCCCACAAGAGAAAGTTTAGTCAAGATAAAATTTTAGTATCGTAACATTACGCAAGCCAAATGAGGATCCACACTCCTCCTCCGCCATCCTTTTTATAAAGTTTTCTTAGTCATTAGTTTCCCAAAACCCTCATTAGATTTCTTTTTCAATTAATTAATTTTGAAAACTTCCCCCATACACATGTCGCCTGATCCCCTAGTTGCACCAAAAAATCAATTTTATTAATTAATTAATATTCCTATTTCCCTCATCCACCTAAAAGCATTCCTAAAAACACTCCTTGCTAT
>ML790187.1:67300-88790 GCA_009831015.1 Picea engelmannii | reverse complement strand
GGTTGAATCGCCATGCAGATATTGGAGTTAATCATAGCTACGGAAGAAGAAGAAACCTTCCGCATCCAGGCAATCCTCCACCATATATTCGCCCAGGAGATCTTGCTCAGTTGAATCCACTACAGATTGAACAATTCTACAGAAGAAGAAACCTTCCGCATTCAGGCAATCTTGCTCAGTTGAATCCACTACAGATTGAACAATTCTACAGACAATACTACCCAGACATTCCTCTACCCATTATCCACCCAAGGAATCTTGATCGGATGAATCTGCAACAGATTCAACGGTTCCACCGCGATTATTACCAATTCCATAGATACCGGAATTCTCACACTCTCATAACCATTTCAGCGGAGCACATAAATGATAGTATGCGCTGCACAATTTGCTTGAATCAGTTTGCAATAAATGAGGAGGTACGTCTCCTTCAATGCCAACACCTCTTCCACCCAACGTGCATAACAGAGTGGTTCAGACAACAGGGAAATTATTCTCGACGCCAGAGAACTTGTCCAATCTGCCGACGACCCCAGTGACATCGAGCCAATGTTAAATAATTTACATTTAATGTTAAATAGATCTATCATATTTTTATTTTAAGATCTATTAAATATTAAAAAATTAAGAATGAATTTTTTTTAAGAAAATAATAAAATGATACGAATGTATATCAAATTAACTTTATAAATAAATGGAAGATATGGATATTTTCAACATTGGATAGAATGAAGTTAAATGAAGTTAATAGCCACCATATTTTTTTTCATGTAAATTGTATTAGAATTTAATCTTTAGGGTACAATGTCAATCAACAATAAATCTCAATAAATCTCAAAGACATTAGAACAATATATTCATTATGATCTCAACATGTCATATGTGAGAATTGAACCTAGGTGGCGAGGATCACTGATTCTTAAGAATTTATACTTGTAAGAAGTTTTGGAATGTTATAAGTGCAGATGCAGATGTATGTACATATTTGCTTTTGGCATATTTTGTCTACCTACATTACTAGCAAAATTGTGTTAGTTGTGTCAATGTACTCCTTATTGTTTAGCTTGGTTGTCACCTTTTATAATATAAATTTCTCCAATTTTAATTTTTTTTTAAATAAATTAACATATGTATATTGTAAATTATCAATTTTATTGAATAATAAATGTTTAATTGTTTTAGTTACTTGGTTGAGAAAAACAACCTTTATTATGGTAGAATATGCTACATTATAAAGAGAATTGATTAGAGTTAGTCCATAAAGAAATAACTTGTAAATAAAAAAGTAAAAAGCCTAGCATGTAAAATAGTATAAGAATAAACAAAATATAGAGAAGCAAGCATACTGTCTACTTTCAATATATATGCTATGAACTTTCCCAATTGAAAGTAAAACCTCACTACCCAAAAGAGGAAAATTACTATAAAGAGGAAGTGATTGAATGGAGTATGTAAGGGAAGAGGTAATGATGTGATCTAATGGAGTATGTAAGGGAAGAGGTAATGATCTCCCTCGCCTGCCTTTGATGCACGATTCTCAAATTTTACTTATTGAAGTCAATGGATTGATTACAAGAAGACAAAGGAACTTGTTGCAAATAATGAAAGGCAAATGAAATGCAATGTGAAAGAAAGGCCAATGAAAAGCAAATATGAAAGAGATGTAAAGGAACTTTTACACATAAATGCAACATTGATGCTATAAGATTTTTCCATATCTTACTTTGATTGTTGGCATAACACCTTTTTGGAATAACAACTTTATATATATGGTCTTAAATATTTTATATTGATGTTATGTGAGAAAATGTGAAATTTATATTGGTGGGAAGTGATGCCACTAATTGAATTAACCATTTTTTAAGGCCCAACAATACTAAGTGGATGATAGTGGACATTCACCAATTAATCATTTTTTTTTGGAAGGATTTGTTAGATAGAATTGTAGGGAATCATTATGCTTGGTAAAACAATTTAGTAGTGAGGTAGTGAATAACTAATCAATTAGATGGGTTAAGATCATGATCATAGAAAATCAACAAAACTAACAAAATTTGAAATAAAATAAATTGGTATTTGAGTGTTGGATATGTGCATTCTATATTTTGTATTAAGTGTGTTGAGAGACACTCTGCAACCTAGTATGACATGGTTGTTGTAGTGTGGGTAAATCTAATGTGGCACATTTGAGCTCCAAAAATAAATAAAAGTAGCCCCCCAAAAAAACACTACCTTTCAACTATAAAAAAAAATGTAAATAATGCAATACACACACACACACACACACACCTAACCAATTTTGAATCATCAAACATCTAATCTTTCGTTCAAATCTTAAAAATTGTTCTGCTAATTATTTCCCCACTAGAAAATCTTATCATTAATTGTTATGACATGAAGTGGTGTAGTCACAACCAAAAATAATTCGATCAAGTTTTGAAGGTATTGTATTGATTTCAAAAATATCCTAACTTCAATGAAATAGGTAAGAGTTGGCCTCTCGATGATGACCTCCATATTTGTTCAATCAATCTTCTGTTCCCCTCCACCATTCATACATCCCAAGTACAAGGACTATGAAAATTCATATTTCTTAAAATTTGCTAATAGTTGATGGTTTTTAAGCTCTATAACACCTACGTGAGATGTGAGATATGTTTTTCTAAAGTAGATCTAACAATCAATATATCATCTAAGTATAATATCACAACCGAACCTGCAAAGGGACACAATAAATCATTCATCAAATGCATAAGTGTAACTATTGCATTACATAAACCAAAAGGTATTACTAACCATTCATATAGGCCTTTCCTTGTCTTGAAGGTATTCTTCAAGGTAATATCATGATTTGAGATCCAAATTGGTGAAGTACTTGGCATGTAGCAATTAATTTAGTCACATATTGATCCTAAGTAGAGGGTATTGATTCTTCAGGATGATCATATTCAAAGCTTTGTAGTCGATACACCTTCTCCAAGTCACATTCTTATTTGACATCATGGTGATAGTTGACCCACAAGGTAAGGTACTTGGTTGAATTACTTCTTGCTCCAACAATTTCAATCGTATTATTTATTCACTTCACTGGCTTCTAATATGGACCTGATACTTAGGAAACAAGTGTATTGCTTGCTCCACTTTCTTCTTAGGTGATAACCCCTAAGGCTCTTTGGGGCATTTCTTTATATACACATGCAAGACATCTTCCAACTAGTGTTTATGTTATTAAGTACATTCCTCCAAATATTCCTTTACCTTTACTGTTTCATATCCTTATTGATTTTGTCTTAAAAATATCTATACAACCTTCCTACTTGAACTCAATTTCTTGTCTTATCTAGCACTTATTAGAGAGATCTTGGATTTAATTTTGTGTACATTGATGATGAAACACTTCCTACCCTTGATTAAGTGATATTAGTTTTCTCTCCTCATGAATATCACAGCCATCATGTACATGTATGGGATTTCAAACACTACACCACACACATCAAGTGGTACTACATCTACCTTTGCTTCATTAATATATATTTGCACTTATAAAAAATTTGATGTTACACTACTTAATGACCTTTAGTTTTGAATCCTTATTTATCGATACCCATAGTATGAGAAAGGATGATCACGAATTTCCAATACAAGCTTACTTACCAGATCCTATATTATGAGGTTGGATAATGAAGTAGGTTTAGATAGATCATACACCTTAATATTCTTAACCTAGATCTTCATATGGAAGGGTTAAGACATCTCTCCAATATACCTAAAGTATATTTCCAATATGTAATAATGTATAAATCATGTATGTTGTATCAAGTAGTCATATAAAGCATTGTTCTACATTTTTTATCATTAGTCCTCGATATGTTCCCGGTTGTTAAAGGAACGATGCCAAGGATGCTTCAAGACAAAACTTCAAAAAGAGTTTTAAGGATACCTTTCTTTATAAATGGTGATATGCATAAATAATCCCTCTCCTCACAACTCGTTTAAACTTCCATAAAGGACGATCAAGCACACCATTCACTAACAGGGTAAATTCCTCTTCAGTGTACTAAGATTTCGAGGATAAAGAGAAGAGATGGTTTTGTGGAAAGAGGAGAGTGCAAGAAAGGTATCCCATTGAGACAAGTCTTACCAAGCGTGAGTGGAGGAAAACACATTGAGATTTAAAGAATCCAATAGTTCCCACAATTTAGGAATTCTAATTCAAATCACATGCATTTCAAACAGATAATTGTTTAATACATTCATATAAGATATTTCGTAACCATATGAATAATCCAAACAATATACGAATCAATATTGGTTAATAGACTGAAATCAATCTCATTCATCAAGACCCCATACACAATTACAACACATATAGGCCAAAAGTTGTTGCTAAAATATTTTATTAATAATTAGAGTACATTATAGAGATGGAAGTTGGATCAATTACAATGGATACGAAAGAAATGTGGATTATAGCTACAATAGAAAATAGTTGAATCCCTATAAGCCCCATGGTTTCCCTTTCATAATCTATCTTTCTGTTGGAGCTAGATTGATCTCTCCATTACTACATTAGGCCCATTTTATGACAATTTACCGATGCAAGTTCATCAAAAAGGCTACAACTCGTTTTTCGTCACGTCACATCTATTGTATTAAAATAATTAAAATGTACCTAGGCAAGTGTTTCTCATTACCTAGGCTTCGAAGGGGTGAGAAAATGCCTAATGTGGACCCTAGTCATTTAATTTATCAAATGTAAATTAAAAAGGTGACTTTTTGAACTTAGGGAAAGTGGGTGACTTAACTGATTTAATCTCGACCATCCATCTCGTCTAATCTCAAACATTGGATGAGATGACCTTTCACCTTCTCCTCATTGAGTCAATTAGGTTAAGGAGGGCACACCCTTTGAGGGTTGTTGTTGCATTTTTTAGAGAGCTGAAAAAAGAGAGAAGTCGAGCAGACTAAGAGAGGAGCATTTGCAGCTTGGGCATGCATTCCAAGGTAATGTTGGGCATGCAAATCGAGGAGAGAAGTATAGCAGTTAATGGAGGTCGTACTATATGGATTTTCAGAATATTGTACAGCTAAATATTCGCATAGTTTTCGAGGTGAAGGTACAACATATTTATTGATGTCATACTGTACGAATTTTCCCTCTCTGAAATAATAAAATCCCTCTCTCATTAGTTTTCCCCTTGTGGGTTTTTCCAGGGTCACTGTTAGACCAAAAATCTCTGTGGATTTTATTTTCTGAATGTGGTGTTGCTGATATAATTTTATTTCTGCATTAAAGGTTCAGAATCCTCATATTTCATTTCTGAAATTTTGTTTATATGCTAAGTATTTATCGTTGTCATAAATATGGGTTTGGGGCATTAAACACTGATAAAAAACAGCGAGACTCAAAACTAGCTGGGGTCTGAAAATTTACATGGTATCAAACTTGAGTTGAAGACAAGTGCAGATTTAAATCAGCAAGACAGAGAAGAGGACAAAAGCTACTTCACCGGACAGAGTTTGGACAGAGTTTAAGGGTTGAGGATAGACTTGTTGGGGAAGTAAATTTTCATGCTTGGAAGGAGAGAATGATTTTGATTCTGTAGGAGAATGAGTTATGGGACATTGTTGAGAACTCCACAACAAGCCCAGTAAATATACCTACAGATCCTACTCTTCTAGCATCATACACCAAGAAGAGTATCAAGGCTAAAAGAATCATCCTTGATACCATCAAGGACCATTTGATTCCTCATGTGACAAGGAAGACAAATTCCTATGAGATGTGGGAGTCCTTGACAAAGTTGTATCAAAGAAAAAATGAGAATCAGAAGATGGTTTTGAGAGAGAAACTAAAAAGCATTAAAATGACCAAGGCTGAAAATGTGGTCACGTATCTTACCAAAGTGACACAGGTGAGAGATGAACTTGGATTTGTTGGGGAGGCCATTGCTGACAGTGAACTTGTGAGGACAACATTCAATGGGGTGACCAAATAATGGGTTGTTTTTGTTGAGGGCATTGTGGCTAGGGAGAATCTTCCCAAGTGGGAACGTCTTTGGGATGGATTTGTTCAAGAGGAAACCCTCAGAGGTTATGTGCATGGCAGTTCATCTATTGGTAATGATTAGGAGAATGTGTCTCTTGTTGCTAACAACAAGAAGAAGTTAAAAATGGGTCCTAAGGGAGGAAACAAACTAAAGAGTGAAGGTAAGAAGGACATGAAGAAAGTCAAGTGATTTGCATATCACAAGTTTGGGAACTATGCAAGACAGTGTCCTAATAAGTAGAAGAAGTAGACATCAGCTTCAGAAAAGGTGGAGGAATTTTCCACCAGATTCGATATGGATTTTTCATTAGTGGTGTGTCTTTCCACTAGAGCCACTCATTTTAGTGTTTGGTATATTGATAGTGGTACCTCCCTCCATATGCAAGGTGTTCGTGAGAATTTGATAGATCTTACACAGATTGGAGATCTTGAGGTAGTGCTTGGAGATGATCGGGTGGTCAAGGAAGTTGGTAGTGGGAAAATATCATTTCAGAGGGAGTCTCTTCCTCCCATGTTGTTGAGAGATGTCTTATATGTTCATGGCTTGAAGAAGAACTTGATTTTAGTTTCTACTATTGAGGAGAGGGGATATGAGGTGTTGTTTTGTGATGGGCAATTGCTCCTATGTCCCAAGGGGTCCAGTATCACTTCGGCCAAAGTGATTGGGACTCGAAATGAGAAGTTGTACAAGCTCATGTTTCATCCAGCTAGTGCATTATATCATACTACAAGAAATAATGAACTTTGTGAGCTATGGAATAGGAGGATGGCCCATTTTCATAATGGGGATCTGAGGATACTGAGGGAGATTGTGACTAGAGTTCCAGAGTTTAGTACAGATCATCGGGAGTTGTGCAAGGGGTGTGCTTTGGGAAAGTACACCAAGACTGATTTTCCAAGCAATGACAATAGAGGAGAAGGTATACTTGATATGATTCAATTTGATCTTTGCAGTCCTATGTCTTATGCATCCTTGACTGGTTGTTTGTACTATGTCATATTCATTGATGACTTCTCTCGGAAGTCTTGGATTTTCTTCATGAAGACCAAAGCTCTTGCGGAGAACCATACTGGGAGGGAAATCAAAGTATTGAGGATAGATAATGGGGGTGAGTATATCTCTAATGAGTTTAATGAATTATGTGCAGGAGAGGGAATAAAGAGGGAGTTGATTGTTCCTCACAACCCACAGCATAATGGGGTTGGAGAGAGGAAGAACAAGGACATAGTTGGGGCTGCAAGAGACGTGTCACATGATCAGTTGGTGCCACTCCTTCTTTGGGTCGAGGCATGTTACACTATAGTTTATCTTCAGAACAAGAGTCCACACAAAGCATTAGGGGATAAGACTCCCGAGGAGGATTTCTCTTGGAAGAAGCATGAGGTTGGGAACTTTAGGATTTTTGGTTGTCGTACATATTCACATGTCCCTTCTGAGAAGAGGACAAAGCTAAATCCCATGGAACAAAAGTGGATTTTATTGGGTATAGTGATAATTCAAAGGATTTCTGCATATACATCCCTTCCTTAAGGAAGACAGTTTTGAGAAGGGATTTGATATTTGAGAAGGATAGAGCCTTTAGGAAGTCACGAGGGATTGAGAGGGGTGAGAAGTCAACACCATAGATTTATGTGAGTGATCCAGATGGATATAGGTGGCCACCCACCTTTTTACAACTGGCTTAAAATAGTTTTCTGGCAATTTTGGTAATTTACTATTTTTAGCAGTTTTCACTTCCGGAGCCTTTTTTAGGCCCTAAACAATGTTTTTTGGGAAAACAGGTTTGCAATAGTTAACTTCCTTCAATATTGTGCCTAAAATGAATCTCCTCTATGATACCTTTCCAACGAGTTATCATACGCCTAAAATGGAGATCGTATGCAAAAGTTACGACCACGGGAAGTTGATGTACTAACTTACCCAAACGGGGCCCACATGACTTTTGGCGCTTCATCTCCTAGGGCTAGGTTTTTGGATGTCTATGGTTTTTGACATTCCTTCTTATTGTAAAAAGGCCTTCAAATCCTTATTGTAATCATCTTCTTGTGAATGAGCACAGTCGTCACATCTCTTCTCAGAGATAATACGCCACCATTCCAACAAGCTTGTTTCCGCTGCATTTTACAGTTTCAAGCTTATTTATTTATTAATAGAAAACCAGTTTTACTGTATCTCTGTTATTTTGTGTTAAGAACCTGTTAATAATCTGTATTCATTTCGTTATGCTCATAAAATCTGGATCAATGGAATCAGAGCGGTTTGCTCCTTGTCATCTTAATGCATGTCCCCAACGAGGTCGAAGTACAAAGAGTTGGGTCTCGAGTTTGTTTCTCTTGATAACAAAATATCTTGCATGCCCAAGCGACCTCTCATGGCAGGAGAAAAGAAAGATGAAGGGACAGGAGATCCTTTCAAAATATTGATTGAGGAATCCCTCACGCAATAGAGGAACGAGATGATGGATAGTTTCGTGCAAATCCTTCGGCGGCTACCAACAGGCGATGCATCTTCTTCGAACAGAGGCGCCTCCCCCTTCAAGGTACAAATAAACTTCGATATTCCTATATTTGAAGGTCAGATAGATGCAGATGTTGTAGACAAGTGGTTGAATCTACTAGAAGGGTATTTTTCTTTCCATAACTTTTTGAATAGAGAAAAGATTATTTTTGCACTCCTCAAAGCTGTTCCCCATGTCAAAGATTGGTGGGAAACTTTTTGTGAGCAAAAGGAAGAGAGGAACCCTCACTATTTTCAGTCACGGCCACCTGGGAATCCTTCAGGGATGCTATTAAGGAACAATACTACCCTGTCGAAAGTTATGATGACCTGTATACCAAATGGACCACATTGCAGCAAGAAAGAGACCAAGTAGTTCCAGATTTCACAAATATATTCCATACCTTGCGCACCGAGTTGGGCATCAAATATTCTGAGCGACATCTATTGATCAAGTATCATGGTGCTCTGCATAGATAAATCTAGACTGAAATGGAATTTCTGGACATCTCATCCTTGGGCGTGGCCTACATATATGTCGTCAAAATCGAGCAGAAGCTCAAACAAAAGACGTGGTTATTTGGGCTTCGGAACCAATCACAACAAAATCTAGGAAAGGGTGACCCCAACCCACATAACAAAGGAAAGAGAAAAGATGGACAACATCAAGACAACCAGTCCAAGCCGCAAGCAAATAAGGACACTGGAAAGAAAAAGAAAGACACCGACTAACTAACTACCATTGATTTGTGATGTGTAGGTGTTTATTGAGTTATTAAGTGCATACAAGATTCATCCAACACATGAAGATCATAACACATTCAAGATATAGAAGCACAAACAAAGATCCAACCTTTTATTATGAGTAATGTAGAATCAATACAATAGATGGTCGATCTGGCATGAACCTCAAATGGACGTACAAACAATAGATATGAGCTGCTACAAAATGCTCCCGTCAATACAAAAGAAGCCTCCAAAGGCTGAATAAGTAATGAATATTAGTGTCAGGCAGATCTAGATGTCAACCCTTCCAGCTGAAGGGTGCCACGCTCCAAGTGAAGACCGAAACCCTCAATATTTTGGCCCTGGTGCCAAATATGTCCAATCACCTAGAGAAATATGCCAAATAGTAGATCGGGTGATGGCAAGAACAACCCAAGTGCCAGAATCTCCAAGATCCCTCTCACACCCTGTAGATCTGAACTCCTCCTTGAATGGTGTGCTCCACTGGATGCCTGGAACCCTAGATAATTCAGACCTGATGAAGGAGGTCTCCAATGATCTGAAACTCTCCAAGAATATAGATCGGGCTATGAGAACCCCGTGGGAGAAGTTTCAGGCCCAGATCTCAAGTAGATCTCTCTAGATCTGAGTTTTACTGAATCAATAGTGTGCCCCACTGGATGCCTGAGACCCTAGATAATTCAACCCTAATGAAGGAGGCCTCCAAATGATCTGAAACTCTCCAAGAATATATATCAGGCTATGAGAACCCCTTGGGAGAAGTGTCAGGCCTAGATCTCAAGCAGATCTCTCTAGATCTGAGTTTTACTGAATCACAGGACGTCCCCTATGGCTCCAAGACGTCTCAATCTATAGACAAATATATGATGATGATAACCCTCCAGAAAAACCCTCTAACTAATGGTCATGCCCCTGCAAATAGAACCCAAGTGTCGGAATGGCCCCAGGCCCTCAGGATAAGCTGGATCAAACCTCCCTCTAGATGTTGGTGCGCCCTTGCTGAAATCACAAGAAAAATGCAGCCTACTACCTTCTGAAGCGCTAGATGGAGATGAGTTGAGACTAGAATGGTGTGGAGGGGTATTCCATCCTCGAGACCAAGCTGCGGAACAAGGTGAGTGGATATTTCACCATTGAGTTGCTCACAAGGGTTTGTACAGCAAAACCCCCAAACTGAATGCTCAAGAGCAATAGCAAATGCTAATCCAAAACCAGAATGAGTAATAGGTGCACCCCAGCCTCTTACTTATACTTTTCCTTCTAATTCTCTGTTGAGTTAGGTTAACTCCTAGGGTCAATCTTCTATTCTTCTGTTGAGTTATTTTTTACTCCTTTATCCTTTTCCTTCCTTAAGTCAACTTAAAAATAGAACTTTTAACTTCTTGACTTTCCCCCCCTCATTGTGAGACTATGACCTAGTGGGGCTGCCCAGGCCACTGAATCTCCTCATCACCTCTCTAAGAGGTGGGGGACATTACAATGGGTACCTCTACACTGCCAGGTCAAGCACCCCATCGATCTGACCCCCGACACACCGTTGCCCAATGGGCCCATCTATCCCCACTCTTTGTTAGAGAATGAGGAGATCAAGAAACAGATCCAAGAATTGCTCCACAAGGGGCACATCCATCCCAGCTCATCACCTTGCGGGAGCCCAATCGTGCTAGTATAGAAGAAGGATGGAACTTGGCGACTATGTATTGATTACCAGGCTCTGAATAAAATCACAGTCAGAAACCGGTACCCGATTCCCCGAATCGATGACCTCCTTGATCAACTCACGGGGACCAAATACTTCAGTAAGATTGATCTGAAGTTTGGCTACCACTAGGTCCCGATAGAATAGACATATGTATGGAAGACCGCCTTCAAGTCAAAGGAAGGCCTTTTTGAATGGGTGGTCATGCCCTTTGGTTTGACAAATGCTCCAGCCACTTTCATGAGGATGATGGACGATATCCTGCTACCATTCACCAATACTTTTGTAGTGTATTTGGATGAAATTCTAATTTACAGCAAGACTTGGACCAAACACTTGCAGCATATTCAGCAGGTTTTGCACACCCTACGGCAGCACAAGCTATACGCCAACTTGGAAAAATCCTCCTTCGGCATGGACAGCGTCCATTACCTGGGCTACATCATTGATCAGCATGGTGTACATATGGATCTAGACAAGATCCATGTCATCCATGACTGGCCAACCCCAACCACACTCACTGAGATTCGGAGCTTCTTTGGCCTTGCCAATTTCTACTGCAGGTTCGTGCTGGGATTCTCCCATATTGCATGGGCCCTTAGCCTAATAAACAAGGGTGCTGGTAAGGCAAAATTTGTGTGGGGCTAGTCCCAACAACAAGCATTCGATGATTTGAAACACCGCTTATGCTCAGCCCCAGTACCTTCACTACCAGACCTGCAACATCCCTTTGAGATCGAGACAGATACTTCAGACTATGTTGTGGGCGTCATTCTCACTCAACACAAACACCCCGTGGCCTATCATAGTGAGACATTTTCAGATACTATCTGTAAGTACCCTACTTACGACAAAGAAATGTACTCCATTGTGCAAGCCTGCCACTAGTGGAGACATTACATTCTTGGGAAGGAGACAGTCATCCACACTGATCATAAGCCACTGTAGTTCATGCAGACACAGGGAAAATTGTAGAATGACCGCCATCAAAAGTGGTCCACATACTTGTATCAATTCCACCTCAACAGCAAGTATAAAACAGGAATCACCAATTATGTCATTGATTGTCTCAACAGACAGCCAGTCGTGGCTCTCACCACAGTGCTAGACTCTTGCAGCCATGAGACCTCTGGATGGCCCCAACTCTATGAGACAGACCCTGACTTTGCCACCACCTACCAAATGTTGGGTGCAAACGCAGTTGTCGATAATTTCCATCTTTAGGATGGGTTGTTGTGTCGTCTGGGCCATATCTATGTTCCATCAAGCGAGCGAGTGAAGCTGATCTGGGAAGCCCACTACAGTCGTGTGGTAGGACACTTTGGTGTCGAAAAGACAATGGCAATGCTAAAGAAACATTTCTGTTGGCCGAAACTTCGACAGGAGGTCAGCAAGTATATCAGGTTCTGCACTGCCTATGCTATTGCCAAACCGACCACTAAGAAACAGGGCCTGTACACCCCTCTTCCTACTCCTGACAGACCATGGGAATCCATCTCAATGGACTACATGTCGGGCCTCCCGTCCACCAAGCAGGGAAATGACTATTTTTTTGTGGTTGTTGATCGCTTTTCTAAGATGGCGATTTTGGTTGCCTGTAAGAAGAGCATCATAGCAAAGGCCACTACCAAGCTCTTCTTTGAATGAGTCTTTTGAAGTCCTGGTAGCCGAATTCATGACCGAGCCTGATCAGGCGCCATGTGTCCTGACTGGATCAGACAACCATGATCATTTCGTGACTTTGGCCATAAGAGATGATCCCATGCGCTAAACCTCGTGCAACTCCACGACTCAAGCTTACTCGATGATCGTCGATCTGCTCCATCTATGGATCCTCACCATTGAAAACAAAATGCCCACTCACTTGATTTTAAGCCTGAAATGGACTTCTTCTGTTTGTTGCGCTTGGTGCTCATGACTATGGCCTTTGAATAAAACACATTTGATGGTTTTTTAAACCCCATTTCTATGCATTTACACCAAGGGCATGAAATCAGAGAGAAACACCCCCTTGCAAGAATTGGCGCTAACACTGTGCACTAGGATCACAGTGATGGACCTACACAAAATTATTTCTAGGATGTTGCATCCACTAGTTAGTCGAACAATTCTTTCTATGCATAGGAATAACATATATTTCACTATTTCTATCAGATCTATTCATATCATATCTTCTTTCTTCAAGTTGTGCCCTAGTTTTCAGACTAGGACCAAATCTATGAAACATACCTAGATCCATTCTTTCGAAACAAAACGTTCCACTTATCTTACCTTTATCAGAGCACAAAGCTTTAAGATCTTACCTCTTTTCTTTAGATCAAACTTCTTAGCACGGAGCTTCACAAGCCAAGTAGAGTACTGCGCACTACAACAACAGATCTACGCACTGAGCTTTCTCTTTTCTTCATTTCCCAGCAATCACAATTTCAGGTCCCAACAACGGAACCATTTGTTGACACAGGGGAAGACCCAAGGTTCAACGCTTCAACAATGCCCCAACAAAACTCTAACTACCGACCCTTTCGGCAACACCTACGAATCATATGAAGTCTCACCCGAGGTAGAGGCAGGGGGGGTTGCAAGACTCAAGTGTCTACAACCTAGATGGGACACATATCTGTGATTACAGTACTTTATAGATCACTTAGCAATTAACATTCATTACCATTTAACCCTTATTCACATCACAGGTAAAACCCTAATTACAAAACAACGCAGTATTCAACAAGATGTAACACATCCAGGCACTTAGCATATAGAAATAGAGCAGATCTAACATTCATTCACATTACTAAGCACTAACCTAATATATCAAATGCATATAACATACATAAAGATGACAACATTAAGCATAAATCACATCAATCACACAAAGGAACCATAACACATGATATACGTGGTTCACCCCCAGAGTGGGGCTATGTCCACCAACTCTTCATCTTCTTTATTATCTTATGTCAATCTCCTTACATGCACAGAGCCTCAAAACAACCTCCGCATAGGACAGTAGATATGTGCGCACCTCGCCAGATCCTCCTTCTCGAGTTAGGTCACAACACAAAGCCTTCTTAGACTGTCTGCACAAAATCTTCTTACAATCACTTCCACCTAGCTCTACAATTCTTAACACATAGTATGAACAAATCCTCTAGCTCTGCACTAAGCCAATTCTACTAGGTCTCTCTACTAATCCCATGCTTTCTTACATCGCCTAGATATCTATTTATAAATTACAAATGGGGCCTAAACATGGGTAAACCCATGGGCCGACATCCCATACATGTTACATAAACCCTAATACCAAAAATCCCATAAAAGGGGGCGAGATCCTATGATCTTCGTTTCTCCTTCAACCAACCTATCGAAGTCCCCAAAATTAGTCAAACATGACCAGCGTTTCCAAAAAACCTAGTCAAGGGAGAATAGGCCCCCAACACTCACCTGTGACTCATCCTGAGTCACTCTGATTTGGGTAACTCTGCCTCAACCTGCTTCTTTGTCAGAGCCTCCTACTCGGAGAACTCTTGAATAAATTTCTCAGTCACCGGTCCTTCTGAGAATTGTTCTACCGTGGTGACTACTTGTTCTAGTTATGCACCTTGTCCTTCAATCTCCTCAAAAAGTGTGCAAGCTTCATCCTGCACTGGCTGGAGCCTCTGGGTCACTTGCATGACTTTACTCTGGATGGCATGGACCTATTGTTGAACTGTGCATTGTTTTTGTGACCTTTTCATCCTCTCAACCGATGACAGTAGCTTCAACTATGCTTGCACTGTTGTTTCTTGTTTCTTTTCCTCCTGGAGCTGTGACTCCAATTTTCTTAGTTCAGGGTCCTCTGCAATGCGCTCATAGGTCTCCGCACTTTGACTACTGAGTTTCTTGCATTACAAGGCCAACGTATTGATTCTTTCGACTACGCTCCTGGCAGTTTCCTCTCTCTAATCTCGCACTTCCTATGAAATGCTTGACACAACTTGTAGTTCCAATTCTACTAATCGTGCTTAGATCTGCTGAATGGCTTCAATGAGCTTCCCTACTTGGCTCTCCCCTGTGTATTCTTCTATCTTTGCGAGGCCTGGCATAGAGAAAAGTTCTCTAGTGATTGCCTCCTTGACTTCCATCTTCTCTGTGAGTAGTTTTTCTTTCTCCTTATAGATATGTTCTCTATCCTCTGCAAACTTCACTTGGAGGTCGTCTTTTTCTTGTTGCGCAACCTAATGTTTCTCTATGGCTTCCTCCTTTTCTTGCTTCAGGGCCTCTGTGGCCTGTTATTTTTCCTCTTGGAAACAAAAAAGTCAAGCCTTTGTCGAGTCTTCTAGTCTATGTAGCTAGGTAGGCTCATCTCCTACTTCTATGTCCCCTGCTGACAACAGCGCAGTAGACACTGCACAGCTTGAATAAAGAGCCTGTTGTACCCCTTTGAGCTCCGCCTTGATCCTGTCAAACATTGTCTCCTGTTTGGCTTCGCTTCGCTGCAAGATGTCCTCTAAGGTATTTGATACAATGGTAATGATAAGGTCAATGTCATCCACCGTTAGCACGGTGTGGAATGGAGGTTTAGTGGCTTTTGACTTCTTCTGCGATGAAGGTTTCTTCGGTGAACCCTTTCTTTCCTTGGATGTTTCTGACTTTGTCATTGGATCTTTAGGCGGTGTTACTTTTCCCTACTTCTTCTTGTCTTCTTCCCCTTCATCCTCTTCTTTTTCTACTTCGTCACCTACTTATTCTTCAGGTGAATCTAGTGTTGTTTCCTTTGATGCGCTACTCAATTCCTGTACCTCTTCCTTCTTTTTCTTCTTGTTGCTACTAGGTGCATAATATTCTTCGCGAGTGACCATAGGGCTTTCGATGAAGTCAGGGTCGGAGATTTCTTCCTGGTCAACTGGTACAAGGAACTCTGTAGGCCATTCCCTGGTTATTTATTCCATGTCCTCTGTGAGTTTGTAATAGTACTGGAGCTCTTCTTTGTGTTTGTCTCCATGCATAGTGATATAGATGAAGTGTCTGTCTGCGCGGAACTTCGCAAGTGGCCTGAACCGATGCAGTGTATTTGATGTCATGTGAGGGAAATATTCAATGGCCCTATTCAGCTATATATAATAGGCGTGGAACACCGCGTTTCACTGCCATTTTTTTCCATGTCGCTCGAATACCAGAGAGTAGTGAACTTCACAGCTAGTGGTTCACATGGCTCAATTTCAAGGAAGGTTTCTCCTTCTGGCATCTCCCAAGCAATGCAGACAATGAGGATCAACACCCAACTGAAATGAAACTCATAGCCCTGAAACTAAGCTTCGCGATAGTATTTCTCTAACTGGTTGACGAGGTAGCTTACCCAGTTCATTTTCATTCCTTCAATGCATTTTCCTGCGAGGTCGACGACAAACCCCGTGACCTGTGTTGGACTATTCTTTGTGATGAGCTTACCAGCAATCAATTGGAAAGCTAGGCGCACTATGCCATTCTAGATGGAGGCTACCTTATAGCCTCGCTTACCCTTCTCCACATCACCATATGTTTCTTTTATTATCTGTGTCAGGGCATGATCTGCAGCCTTTTCTGGGTAAAAGTCTAGTAGATCTAGTCCTTGCATGCTCAATCTGGTGATCTGGTGGATCAACGTCAAATCTACTGTGATGTGCATGTCCAACCATAGGTAACCGCCATGGAAGCACGGCAACAGGATTTTAGCACACACGTTAACCTTCTAATGTCTGTTGAAGTGTGGGATCTTCATCACATTAATAATAGTCGACCTTGAGATGTCCATCGTCCATGGCTAGGGGATTATCTTCAACTTCTTCCCCGTTGTCTTGGTCAAATACTTGTGTGGTACGATCATTCCATAGTTTTTGCGATCTCCCAAGTTGAAGTCACTGATCTTAAGCGTTAGAATCCTTTCCAACTATAGTCCTACTGCGCATATTCCCTTCGGGAGGTATGTAGTTATCACTATGTATTTGAAGTACCTCGGGATGCTGTCATGACTAACCGCACTAGCCAGAGGCGGGATGTAGTCGGGAAGGATTGATGGTTTGAGCTTCGCATTTGCCAAGTCATCATGATGCTTGGTTCATTACTCTGTCGCAGTTCAGGAGGGCCCAGATCGACGTGCAGTCGATGGGGATGCTTGCACTCCTCTTGTCGATGAATCTTGTGCTCCTGCGGACATGACCTTCTCAGCCATGAGGTCTATGAGAATCTCTTCGAAGGATTTCTCTACTGCGCTAAAGTCACCCGACATACACGCTCGATATCTGATATCTCAGGTCGGTGAACAAATAATCAAGGTAGCATAATGGATGATAGGGTCTCAATAAGCACAGTGCGGTAATAATCATCCCTCTGTGGGCTCAAATAATCACAATTGGCAAAAGTGTTCTTGATGAGACATGCGATGGGCTAAATAGACAATGTCGTAACAAACTCCTCCAACGGGTAGGAGTGCCTCAATCAATGCAATTCCATCAGTTATGGTGCGGTCCCAATAGTCCAATGGTGAACATTCTGACAATAACTGTGTTTCTAGCCATTCTGGAGCGTCATTCTAATAGTCGGGATGCCTCCAACAGTCATATTCTCCATCGTGGTGAAGTGTCAATCTGTACTACTATGTTATTCCTACGAGGTTCAAGTTCTGCTAACCTTCCTTCTGTGAAGTCCTCTATGGAACCTCTTGCATTTTTTCTAGCTTTTCTTTCTTCTTACTAAGTTTTCTATCTTTCTTTCCTGTGATCTACATCTTTGGATTCCTCTTTTCATTCTTGTTCTTATCCTTTCTTAGCATAGTAAATTCGCATTATTGAGGATATTTCATAGGGTTCAAGGATAATACTTCTTCTCTTATTGTTTCTGGAGTAGGTTCTCTACTCTCCCGTATGGATAAGTTCTCTAAGTCTTCTTGTGTTCTTTCAACTTTGACAACTAGGTCTCTGGTCCTCAGTTTCTTTGACTTGTCCTCCTATTCTTCTAGTAAGAGTGCTATTCTCCTAGCCATGAAATCCGTTAATTCTTTCTTTTTCTGTTCTATAACTTCCTCTTCTTCTTTCCTTCGTATGTGGTCTTTCTAAATCCAAGTCCTTCCTAACAAAAGTCAAAGGGGTTTGATGTTCTCAACAAACTTAATGACCTCAAATTCTTCTTTTGTCGATGCTCCATGAGCAATCATAGGTACATGGGTAAGTCTTCCACATAGAGTTATCAAATTTCCTTTAAACAATCCTATTCCTCCCAGTGAAGGAATCATGCCAAGCTTTCCTAATATTCCCCAAGTACTTTCTGTCATAATGTTCACCTATATTTCTACATCCAATACACAATCTATGTTGAAGTCTCCTAGTCTTGCTTCCATGCACTCTTTCTCTTTTAAGATCTCTTATAAACTTCAACTTTAGCAATCATTCTAGGGTAGTCCAAAACTTCATGGCCTATGGATTTACAACAAAGACAAATAGGACCTTTACCAGGGCATTCCTTAGCAAGATGTCTCGATCTTCTACAACTATAACAAAGATTCAATCCTCTCTTTCTCTTGAACTATCCCCAACCTTTCCTATACTGCGCACTGGGATCACAGTGATGGACCTGCAAAAAATTATTTCTAGGTTCCTGCATCCACTTGTTAGTCCAACAATTATTTCAATGCATAGGAATAACATATCTTTCACTATTTCTATGAGATCTATTCATATCATATCTGCTTTCTTCGAGTTGTTCCCTAGTTTTCAGACTAGGACCAAATCTATCAAACATACCTAGATCCATTCTTTCGAAATGAAAATTTCCACTTATATTACCTTTATCAGAGCACAAAGCTTTAAGATCTTACCTCTTTTCTTCAGATCAAACTTCTTAGCACGGAGCTTCACAAGTCAAGTAGAGTACTGTGCACTATAGCAACAGATCTACGCACAAAGCTTTCTCTTTTCTTCATTTCCCAGCAATCACAGTTTCAGGTACCACCAATTGAACCATTTGTTGGCACAGGGGCAGACCCAGGGTTCAACGCTTCAACAACGCACCAACAAAACCCTAACTACCAACCCTTTCAGCAACACCTGTGAAGTATATGAAGTCTCACCCGAGGTAGAGGTAGGGGGGGTTGCAGGACTCAAGTGTCTGTAACCTAGCTGGGACACAGATCTTTGATTATAGTACTTAACAAATCACTTAGAAATTAATGTTCATTAGTATTTAACCCTTATTCACATCACAAGTAAAACCCTAATTACAAAACAATGCAGTATTCAACAAGATCTAACACATCCAGACACTTATCATATAGAAATAGAGAATATCTATCATTCATTCACATTACTAAGCACTAAGCTATTATATCAGATGCATATAACATACATAAATATGACAACACTAAGCATAAATCACATCAATCACACAAACAAACCATAACACATGATATACATGGTTCACCCCAAGCGTGGGGATACGTCCACCAACTCTTCATCTTCATTATTATCTTCTATCAATCCCCTTACATGCACAGAGCCTCAAAACCAATTTCTCATAGGACAGGAGGTCTGCGCACACCTCGCCAGATCCTCCTTCCTGAGTTAGGTCACAACACAAAGCCTTCTTACACAATTTTCACACAAGCTTCTTACAATCACTTGCACCTAGCTCTGCAAGTCTTAACACATAGTATGTACAAATCCTCTAGCTCTGCACTAAGCCAATTCTACTAGGTCTCTCTACTAATCCCATTATCTCTTACATCGCCTAGATATCTATTTATACATTACAAATGGGGCCTAAACATGGGTAAACCCATGGACCAACATCCCATACCCGTTACATAAACCCTAATCCCAAAAATCTTGTAAAAGGGGGTGAGATCCTACGATCTCCGCTTCGCCTAGCGCTTCGTCTTCGACCAACCTGTCAAAGTCCCCAAAATTGGTCAAACATGACCAGCGTTTCCACAAAACCTGGTCAAGGGCCAACAACAACTATGACCAACCATCATTTACACTTCAACTTAAGGCACAAGGTGCATAGTAACCAATTAACTGTTAAACTATTAATCGTTTTAGCTAATAAAACTATTAAACCCTCAACCATTAATCTTGTGCAAGCTATTAAACTATTACACCAATAAACCAAAAACCGTTAACTGTTAATCATTATTTCTAAGTGTGAATGAGTGAACTATTATCATTGCAATTAATCAAGTAATCTATTACCAAAGCAATTAAGCCATTATTGTTGGACATGCCTACCACACTTAGAGGGGGGGTGAATGAGTGTGGGGCTCTTTTTCCCAAAACTTCCCTCTTGCACAAAAACTCATCAATTAGCATTCAACATTTATTCATTACCCATTGTTTTCATTTATAACCAGTTAGATGTGAGCACATATCAGCAACATATATCAGCAATATATCATCAACAAGTCATCACCACAATGAACACAAAGAACACAAGATGTATGTACAAATTTCTTTTTATTACGAACTACAATCCTTGGGGTTTATCAGCAACAACTAAATAGAGTACAACTCTACAAGAGCACCAACTCTATATGCAAGACTCAGCTTGCATTCTCAACACCAACTGAGATGAGGCAAAAATCCTCAACAAATATCAATCTGTACCATAAAAAAGAGCATCAACCATGTACCAAGTATATACCAATCATGTGTCAAATACTCATAAACAATGACTCATCAATATGTATCAACATCATCAACTATACACCTCATGTATGTGCCAACTCATCAACTGCTTGTCTCAATCATGACTAGTTTTGGATTAGTCAACAACCCTAACTTGAAATAATCATAACTTTGTACCTGTACTAATTAAGATCTGAAACTGATACACAATTTTCTTTAGTGTGTTTTATGCAATTCCTCCAACTGGCACTACTTGGAACCTCTCAGAAAAGGATTTATAGCAAAAATGGCATACCTTGTTGAATTATGTCTTAATCTAGAGAGTGACCTTGTAGAGATTTCCCTGCACAAAATATTTGATGAATAGATATGAAACTATTACCAATAATACTATAGACTGTAATCTAACCAACACAATTGGTCTCACTGAATTTGGATCTGTTATGAAGAAGTTATGATGTTTTTATCCGAAACACCTGATTTTGACTAGTTTCAGGACTAGCCACAAACCCTATTTTCCATGGAGTGTAACTCCCAAACTACAACAACCCACAAGCTGACTTTGTAACCACAGATACTTGGCTATGTTTTCTCACTTGCATAGAAATTTCAGGATCTGAATCATTATAGAAAAAAAGTTATAGCAAAAATGGTGACATGACCTGTAAATAACATACCTTAGAAAGCACCATCAAAATAATTTATCCTTCCTTGCATTTCGGCCTTCTTTTCTTCACTTTCCTCAACATTTTGGCTTAGATATCCTTGGTTACCTCAGTCACCTATAGATCTTCAATATCCTCAAGTGTTCCACACCAAAAATGCTCAAGAATCTCTCACAAGAAGCTCTCCATCAATACTCCAAA
>ML790187.1:0-61243 GCA_009831015.1 Picea engelmannii | reverse complement strand
CATACAAGCATGGGTCCTACAACCTTTCTTATAGGATAACTCCATCTGTAAAGTGTCTTCCCATGAGGGCTTTCACCATAAGGGGACCACTTTGGAGTTCATCCATTTATGCACCTTATCAATCATGATAAGACAATAATGAGTCATCTATACATTTTTCCAACAATGCATCATATACCAATGAAACCACATCGATCCATCATGTATCAATAACAACTCATTGATCCATCTTCATCTATGCATTCTCATCAAGGACAATACATATTATATTACATCAATCATCAACCAATCATTTGATATCAATCAATCAAACCATTGGCATCAATGACAACATGATCCAACAATTATTCTGTTACCATTGCAGCATTTAATCTATTGTGGTAGAAGTTAAAAGCCTGATATGTAAGATGGATAAAAGAACAATTGCCATATATAAAATAAAAAAAAACAATTAATCTATTGTTTGCATAAGTCATAAGACATATATATATAAAACCATTGACATATAAAAAATAAAAAAAACTAATTGTAGTAAGGATCATGACCATTATTGCAACAATATGTTTTTAAAATTGTTAAGTCCTACATTCGATTAAATTACTACTAAGGAGCTTGAATGTCAATAAATTTGATGAAGTATGCACAATCAATTTATTAGAACATTTTACCTCAATCTCGATTTTCAAGTGCAATTTTTTTTGAGACAATTCTGGTCAAAATAAAACTTGAAGAAACATGAGAGTATTCTTATATTGTTTAGATATCAAGCCTTGTTATATCTCTATCTAACAAATACATCTCTATCTAACAAATCGATATCTAAAAATATATCTTTGCCTAACAAATCGCTATCTAACAATTATGCTATCTAAACAAATAAATTCGTTGCCTATTGATAAGTCGTTGTCTATCAAAAACATGCTATCTATTAATAAGAATTGATAAGTCATTGTTTGTCAACAATATGCTAACTATTAATAAGGAATCGACAATCAATAGATCCTTACCCTACCCATTTAAAAAGAAAAGGAAGTGAATCCAGATTAGGTTAAGTTAGCAGTACATATGGATACCATGTTGAAACTCCATTTGTTAATAAATCGTTGTGTATCAATGATGTCATGATCTAGCAATATTATCGTTGTCTTTTAATAAATTCATTGTCAACATTCAATGTCGTTGTCTATTAATAAATGTTATTGTATCTATTGAAAATCGTTGTCAACAATCCATATTGTTGTCTATTAATAAATGCTATTGTATCTATTGAAAATCGTTGTATCTAAAAAGTAAGGCCCCTGCCTTATTGCCTGCCACTTAGAATCATCGTGAGCGACTGTCATAATCTTCCCTCACAACATCGTGGGTCTTCTCGAAATAGGTAATCGTTAACCTAAATTTCAAGCCACGAAAGGAGTGCTAGCAGGTTGTGGCAAGGCTGCTACCACAAGTCTCCCTCAAAGTCTCTGGTTGTCGTGCGTGACCCCTCTACTCCAAATCTGAGTCTGGTCAACAAGCTATCGTCAGCCTGCATCCATCAAGGAATCATGTCAGCAATCATAATCAATCATCATAACATCTAATCATATCTACATATGTCACATCAACAACATTCAAACCCTAATACTCCACTCCTTGACTTGATTCAGAGTCCAAGGGATTTCATCGATGCCTCTGCATCCTTAATGTCCAAAGACTTGCACACTCAGGAGGACCCAGTCAATAGCACTTGTCTATGTAAATATGACAAAATAACATATCATCAAATCCACAATATCTCATAATCATAATCAAAACGACCAATAGTATAATAACCCGGATCACTTGCATGCAAGTGTCCTCAAAGAATAAGTTCGTTGAGTGTGCGCAGGAGTGGGATGTTACAATTTGGTCCATTATATTGAATTTGAAAACCTTTACGCATAAATCATTGATTATCTAAATGAGATCTAACATGATGTCGAGTACAAGGCTTAGGTGGTCACTATGGTTTTCAAGGTCATACATAAAGTGCCTCCTATGGATCAATGATACAATGTTGGTATTGATAGATATTGACAACAATAAAAATATTTATATAAATTGAAATACTAGAAATTAAAAGGTCGTAGCTACTCAAATCACATTCATGGAATGTATGGATGATTACCCATGACTTTCTTACTCCCTAGGATCAATGATACAATGTTGGTAATTATAGATATTGACAACAATAAAAATATTTATATAAATTGAAATACTAGAAATTAAAAGGTCGTAGCTACTCAAATCACATTCATGGAATGTATGGATGATTACCCATGACTTTCTTACTCCCTAGGATGAAAATATGTTCATGCACTCCCCTAAAAAATAGATTGATATGGTGAAGATGTAAAAAAACAAGGCCTCTATAATTAAAGACAAGGGATTCATACCCTTGAACTCATAATTCATATGAAAAATACAACCTACAATGATAATCTGGACCATCCTCAAATGTATGATTTGCTCCCTTCTTCCAGTGGTTGACTTAGAAAATACCAAGTTGGACAAGGCATTCCAATTCCTAAAGGGTGGAAATCCATCTAGGCATATGCATGGAAGCAAATACATGTTGTCCACAACTATTTCAAAGCCCCCCCCTGTAGGAAGTACCATAGAATATACCTCCCTTAGAACATGTGCTACTTAGATAATTGATCCCATGACAATCCATCATACTCAATATTCATCAACATAGATGGGACCACCTACTCAGCATTGAAATGGGTGTGGTTCTAAATCAAGAAAGAGGAAAAAGAAAAAACATATTTTTTGATGGTTGCATCACATCACGTATTTCCTGATTTTGCAGCATTAGTTATGGATTTAGTTTAAATAGCCTAATTAATACCTTATAAATCTAGGATCAGATATCACTCATTTTGAGAAAAAAAATAGAGCCTCACATCATAATAATCTTACTCTTCTTTTTTGAAAGGGATCTATCAAATCAATCCCACCTTTTCTCTTTTCTTATTTTGATTATTTATGAATAAGCATGATATTTAGTTACAAATTTTTAAAAGGGGAGTCGATAAGGCCCAAAACAATTGTTTTATAGTCCCCATTGCTACCATTATTGTATCAATTGAACTATTGAAATTATTATTGTAATCAAGACCAAGGCATTTTACCATTGATGCATGAATAAAACTCAAGAAATTTGTTCTACTTTCCTTTCCATTCTATGTCTCGTATTGCATTGAATGAATTAATGGATCCATGTCTACATGCTTGGCCATTTAGATATTTTGTCTAATGAATGTGAGCATGTAGGAACTCAAATCAAGAGAGATCCAAATTCCTTTTGTTCATTAAAAAACTTCATATTTATGTGTGTGATCTTGTCTTTTGACATTGAAAATACCCAACTATTCAAACCCAATGTTTCGTATTCCAAGGGTTTCTAAAAATTCACTAAGGATGTTAAATTTGCATTAATTTGTCAAATTTTCAATTTTATTGTTAAAATATGGTACAAATTTGTGTGAGAGGGCTCAAAAAAATGCATGTCAAAATTCATATGAGTGTCCTTTTTAGAAACTAAAACTTCATGTCTATATTTTTTGCATTGATGACAAAATCCATATCTCATAATTTTAAAATTCACCTCCATTTGTTTGTATCAAATTTGTTAAGGCATTTTTCACTGAAATTAACTAAAATTTCCTTGGTTCACTAAAATGTGTGGTCATGGTTTATTTTATACAATTTGATTGATCAAATTATAGATTATGTATTTTATCATTCCTCACCTTTCTACATTTCCATAATTTCAATTTGGGCCTTAAAACTTGATGCTATATAAAAATATTCAAAATATTCTCTATTTTTTCATATTGTCGAAAAGGCATGTGGGACTTTCTAAAACTAATGTCAAATCTTCCTCATGCATGTTATGAGGAAATTGTTCACATTTTCCTGTAACTTTTCCATGTTGGATACAAAACACATGTCTTAGATTTTCTCAATTCATCTCCAAATGCACGCAATTTGCTTGCAAAATTGTCCTCTTACAAGTTAATTTTTGTCATTTCATAAAAATGCATACAATCGTCACTAAAATGTATGTAGAGGCCAAGTTATGGACCCAAATCAAGTTCTGAAAGATTATTTGAGTTTACATTCAATTACATATAAGCCCAAATTTTACATTTAATTATTCACAAGACCTTTTAACAATGTGTCATGACTCTATGTCTAATTTTAAAATGCTTAAAACATCATTTCCTTTATTTCCCCAATTCAAGAAAAAATGTGTGGAGTGATTTAAAATGCACACCAAAGCAAAGTACACATGTCTTGGTCCTAAAAAAATTTGAAGTACTCCTAAGTTTTCCACACCTATCAATTAATTTAAATGCATCTAGGGTAGCTTGCTTAACCAAGAATGTTGTATCAGAAAGAACCTTCTTGTCATCATATGCTACAAATGAAACAAACTGTCACATTTGAAGAAAACTAGAAGATTGGTAATAGATTTTATTTTTTGATATCTTTTCAAAAAAAAAATAAAGATTTTTTTTTCAATTACAATTATATGGACAATAAACATTATTAATATTATTAGCAAATACATTTAACAAATATTTAATAAATATAATATTGAAGAAAACTAGAAGATTGGTAATAGATTTTATTTTTTGATATCTTTTAAAAAAAAAAAAAGATTTTTTTTTGAATTACAATTATATGGACAATAAATATTATTAATATTATTAGCAAATACATTTAACAAATATTTAATAAATATAATATTAATATAGTAATTAAAATTCACATGAATTTGCAAATAAAAATAAAAGCAAGAAACGATTTTATAACAAATTGTTAATTTATATGAATTCTTAATATGAAAAAATTAAACACAATAAATCAAACATATTGTTAATGGATATAAATTTCTTTAATTTTAATTTTTTTTTAATAAATTAGCATATGTATATTGTTAATTATCAAGTTTATTGAATAATAAATGTTTAGTTGTTTTAGTCACTTGGTTGAGCAAAAACCACCTTTGTTATGGTAGAATATGCTACATTATAGAGAGAATTGATTAGAGTTAGTCCATAAAGAGATAACTTATAAATAAAAAAGTAAAAAGGCTAGCATGTAAAATAGTATAAGAATAAACAAAATATAGAGAAGCAAGCATACTGTTGTTGCATTTTTTAGAGAGATGGAAAAAGAGAGAAGTCGAGCAGACTAAGAGAGGAGCATTTGTTGCTTGGGCACGCATTCCAAGGTAATGTTGGGCATGCAAATCGAGTAGAGAAGTATAGAAGTTAATGGAGGTCATACTATACGGATTTTGAGAAGATTGTACAGCTGAATATTCACATAGTTTTCGAGGTGAAGTTACAACACATTTATCGGTGTCGTACTGTACAAATTTTGAAGGTTGTACTACTGTTTTATTGCATAAAAATCAATGAGTGATTGTTGTGTGTTTTCCTAGAAGGTTGGCATGCTTTCCTAGGCGGACGTACAATCATTTATTGCACAGAATTTGGGATGTTTCTTTTGGCACAAATTTTGAGGGTATTCATACAATAAGAGGGGCACAGAAATCGAGGAGTTGACCTGTGCACATGTACATGAAATTCGGGCATGAGTATGTATTTAATTATTGAAATTAATGAATGATGTAAAATACATTTTCTCAGAGATCTGAAATAATAAAATCCCTCTCTCATTGGTTTTCCTCTTGTGGGTTTTTCCAAGGTCACTGTTAGACCAAAAATCTCTGTGGATTTTATTTTCTGAATGTGGTGTTGCTGATATAATTTTATTTCTTCATTAAATGTTCAGAATCCTCATATTTCAATTCTGAAATATTGTTTATATGATGAGTATTTATGGTTGTCATAAATATGGGTTTGGGGTATTAAACACTAATAAAAACCAGCGAGACTCGAAACTAGGTGGGGTCTGAAAGTTTACATGGTATCAAAGTTGAGTTGAAGACAAGTGCAGATTTAAATCAGCAAGACAGAGAAGAGGATAGAAGCTACTTCACCGGATAGAGTTTGGAATTTTTATTTTCAACAAAGAAGGGTCAATGGCTATTGGTTTAAGGGTTGAGGACAGACTTGTTGGGGCAGTAAATTTCCGTGCTTGGAAGGAGAGAATGATTTTGATTCTATAGGAGAATGAGTTATGGGACATTGTTGAGAACTCCACAACAAGCCCAATAAATATACCTACAGATCCTACTCTTCTAGCATCGTACACCAAGAAGAGTATTAAGGCTAAAAGAATCATCCTTGATGCCATCAAGGACCATTTGATTCCTCATGTGACAAGGAAGACAAATTCCTATGAGATGTGGGAGTCCTTGACGAATTTGTATCAAATAAAAAATGAGAACCGGAAGATGGTTTTGAGAGAGAAACTAAAAAGCATTAAAATGACCAAGGCTGAAAATGTGATCACATATCTTACCAGGGTGACACAGGTGAGAGATGAACTTGGAGTTGTTGGGGAGGCCATTGCTGACAGTGAACTTGTGAGGAAAACATTCAATGGGGTGACCAAACAATGGGTTATTTTTGTTGAGGACATTGTGTCTAGGGAGAATCTTCCCAAGTGGGAACATCTTTGGGATGGATTTTTTCAGGAGGAAACCCTGAGAGGTTATGTGCATGGAAGTTCATCTATTGGTAATGATTAGGAGAATGTGGCTCTTGTTGCTAACAACAAGAAGAAGTTAAAAATGGGTCCTAAGGGAGGAAACAAACTAAAGAGTGAAGGTAAGAAGGACATGAGCAAAGTCAAGTGCTTTTCATGTCACAAGTTTGGGAACTATGCAAAACAGTGTCCTAATAAGTAGAAGAAGAAGACATCGGCTTCAGTAAAGGTGGAGGACTATTCCACCAGGTTCGATATGGATTTTTCATTAGTGGTGTGTCTTTCCACTAGAGCCACTCATTTTAGTGTTTGGTATATTGGTAGTGGTACCTCCCTCCATATGCAAGGTGTTCGTGATAATTTGACAGATCTTACACAGATTGGAGATCTTGAGGTAGTGCTTGGAAATGACCGGGTGGTCAAGGAAGTTGGTAGTGGGAAAATATCATTTCAGTGGGAGTCTCTTCCTCCCATGTTGTTGAGAGATGTCTTATATGTTCATGGCTTGAAGAAGAACTTGATTTTAGTTTCTACTATTGAGGAGAGGGGATATGAGGTGTTGTTTTGTGATGGGAAATTAATCCTATTTCCCAAGGGGTCCAGTATCACTTCGGCCAAAGTGATTGGGACTCGAAATGAGAAGTTGTACAAGTTCATGTTTCATCCAGCTAGTGCATTGTATCATACTACAAGAAACAGTGAACTTTGTGAGCTATGGCATAGGAGGATGGCCCATTTTCATAATGGGGATCTGAGGATACTGAGGGAGATTGTGACTAGAGTTCCAGAGTTCAGTACAGAGCATCGGGAGTTGTGAAAGGGGTGTGCTTTGGGAAAGTACACCAAGACTGATTTTCCAAGCAGTGACAATAGAGGAGAAGGTATACTTGATATGATTCATTTTGATGTTTGCAGTCCTAGGTCTTATGCATCCTTGACTGGTTGTTTGTACTATGTCATATTCATTGATGACTTCTATCGGAAGTCTTGAATTTTCTTCATGAAGACCAAAGCTCTTGTGGAGAAACAAACTAGGAGGGAAATGAGAATACTGATGATAGATAATGGGGGTGAGTATACCTCCAATGAGTTTAATGAATTATGTGCAGAAGAGGGAATAAAGAGGGAGTTGATTGTTCCTCACAACCCACAACGGAATGGGGTTGAAGAGAGGAAGAACAAGGCCATAGTTGGGGCTGCAAGAGTTGTGTTATATGATCAGTTGTTGCCACTCCTTTTTTGGGTTGAGGCATGTTACACTACAATTTATCTTCAGAACAAGAGTCCACACAGAGCATTAGGGGATAAGACTCCTGAGGAGGATTTCTCTTGGAAGAAGCATGAGGTTGGGAACTTTAGGATTTTTGGGTGCCTGACATATTCACATGTCCCTTATAAGAAGAGGACAAAGCTAAATCCCATGGAACACAACTAGATTTTTATTGGGTATAGCGATAATTCAAAGGATTTCTGCATATACATCCCTTCCTTAAGGAAGACAGTTTTGAGAAGGGATTTGATATTTGAGAAGGATAGAGCCTTTAGGAAGTCACGAGGGATTGAGAGGGATGAGCAGTCAACACCTTATATTTAGGTGAGTAATCCAGATGGATATCGGTTCCCACCCACCTTTTTCTAACTGGATCAAAACAGTTTTCTGGCAATATTGGTAATTTACTATTTTTAGCAGTTTTCACTTTCGAAGCCTTTTTGAGGCCCTAAACGATGTTTTTTTGGAGAAAAACAGGTTTGCAATATTTAAGTTCCTTCAATATTGTGCCTAAAATGAATATCCTCTAAGATACCTTTCCAACGGGCTATCATACGCCTAAAATGGAGATCGTATGCAAAAGTTACGACCCTGGGAAGTTGATGTTCTAACTTACCCAAACGAGGCCCACATGACTTTTGGCGCTTCATCTCCTAGTGTTAGGTTTTTGGATGTCTAGAGTTTTTGACATTCCTACTTACTGTAAAAGGGCCTTCAGAGCCTCATTGTAATCATCTTCTTGCGAATGAGCGCAGTCGTCGCATCTCTTCTCATAGATAAGCCACCACCATTCCAGCAAGCTTGTTTTCGCTGCATTTTACAGTTTCCAGCTTATTTCTTTATTAATAAAAAACCAGTTTTATTGTATCTTTGTTATTTTTTGTTAAGAACCTATTAATAATCTGTATTCATTTCATTATTCTCATAAAATCTAGATCAGTGGCATCAGAGAGGTCTGCTTCTTGTCGTCTTAATGCATGTCCCCAACAAGATCGGAGTACAAAGAGTTGGGTCTCGAGTTTGTTTCTCTTGAGAAAAAAAGCTCTCGCACGCCCAAGCGACCTCTCATGACAGGAGAAAATAAACATGAAGGGACAGGAGATCCTTTCAAACTGTTGATTGAGGAATCCCTCATGCAACAGAGGAACGAGATGATGGATAGTTTCACGCAAATCCTTCGGCGGCTACCAACAGGCGATGCATCTTCTTCGAAAGGAGGCGCCGCCCACTTCAAGGTAAAAATAAACTTTGATATTCCTATATTTGAAGGTTAGATAGATGCATATGTTGTAGACAAGTGGTTGAATCTACTAGAAGGGTATTTTTCTGTCCATAACTTTTCGAATAGAGAAAATATTACTTTTGCGCTCCTCAAAGTCGTTCCCTGTGTCAAAGATTGGTGGGAAATTTTTTGTGAGCAAAAGGAAACAGAGGAACCCTCACTATTTTCAGTCACGGCCACCTGGGAATCCTTTAGGGATTTTATTAAGGAACAATACTACCTTGTCGGAAGTTATGACGACCTATATACCAAATGGACCACACTGCGGCAAGAAAGAAACCAAGCAGTGCCAGATTTCACAAATATCTTCCATACCTTGCGCACCAAGATGGGTATCAAAGATTCAGAGCGACATCTGGTGATCAAGTATCGCGGTGCTCTGCATAGATACATCCAGACCAAAATGGAATTTCTGGACATCTCGTCCTTGGGCACGGCCTACATATATTTCGTCAAAATCGAGCAGAAGCTCAAACAAAAGACGTGGTTATTTGGGCCTGGGAACCCCTCACAACAAAAGCCAGGAAAGGGCGGCCCGAACCCACATAACAAAGGACAGAGTAAAGATTGACAGTGTCAAGACAACCAGTCCAAGTCACAAGCAAATAAGGACACCGGAAAGACTAAGAAAGACACTGGGAAGTGGTGCGACTTCCATAAGAGCCCTTGGCATAACACTGTTGACTGCTGCTCAAAGTAGTCACTGGTGGCCGAAGTGAAAGCCTCTGAATTGGATGCAGATTCTGACTCTGAGATAGAACCAAAAAGGGGAAGACGGATCATTGAAGCGGAACCTAGTGCCACAGTTGCTACCACCAAGCTCCAGCCTGCTGAACCAGACAAACCAGAAGAAGGCGAGCGCCTCTTCCATTCAGAGATGTGGGTAAAAGGAACCCCGTTGCACTTCATTGTTGATAGCGGTAGCCAAAAGAACCTCATCTCAGCAGATGTCGTCAAGCGGTTGGCCCTACCAACAACGCCGCACCCACAACCCTACACCATTGGATGGCTCCACCAAGGAAGCGATCTTTGCGTCAGCCAATAGTGTCGATTGTCATATGGCATCAAGCCCTTCAAAGACGAGGTATTGTGTGATGTTTCTCCTCTCGAATTTTGTGATGTTCTTTCGGGCCAACCTTATTTATGGAAACGTCATGTTGTATATGAGTCTAGGCCTTCTAGTGTTATTATTACTTTGAACAAGAAATTGTATAGGATACCCAAGGCAGACCCACCTAGTGCTATTTCCTTAATCTCTACTAAGAAATGCAGGAAGGTCATCTCTTAGACGGGGAATTTTGTCTTCTTCGTGATTCGCTCTCAGAATAAGTGAAATATCACAGCCACATCTAGGGTCTCCGTGGCTGACCTCTCCACATAGTAGAAGAAAGTAGATAAGGTTGTGGAAGAATACTCAAATATATTCTCCTCACCTACAGGGGTACCTCTGCACTGCCAGGTCAAGCACCCCATCGATCTGACCTCTTATGCACTACTGCCCAATGGGTCCATCTATCGTTGTTTTTTGTTAGAGAATGAGGAGATCAAGCGACAGATCCAAGAACTTCTCCACAAGGGGCACATCCATCCCATCTCATCACCTTGCAGGAGCCCAATCGTACTGGTCCAGAAGAAAGATGGAACCTGGTGACTATGTACTGATTACTGGGCTCTGAATAAAATCACAGTCAGAAACCGGTACCTGATTCCATGAATCGATGACCTCCTTGATCAACTCACGGGGGCCAAATACTTTAGTAAGATTGATCTGAAGTTTGGCTACCACTAGGTCCCGATATAACAGACAGATGTATGGAAGACCACCTTCAAGTAAAAGGAAGGCCTTTTTGAATGGTTGGTCATGCCCTTTGGTTTGACAAATGCTCCAACCACTTTCATGAGGATGATAGATGATATCCTGCGACCATTCACCAATACTTTTGCAGTGGTGTATCTAGATGACATTCTAATTTACAACAAGACTTGGGCCGAACACTTGCAGCATATTCAACAGGTTCTGCACACCCTGCAGTAGCACAAGCTATACACCAACTTGGAAAAATTCTCCTTCGGCATGGACAGGGTCCATTACCTAGGCTACATCATTGATAAGCATGGTGTACATGTGGATCCAGCCAAGATCCAAGTCATCTGTGCCTGGCCAGCCCCAACCACACTCACTGAGCTTCAGAGCTTCTTAGGCCTTGCCAATTTCTATCGCAGGTTCATGTTGGGATTCTCTCATATTGCATGGTCCCTCAGCCTAATAAAAAGGGGTGGTGGTAAGGTGAAATTTGCGTGGGGTCGGTCCCAACAACAAGCATTCAACGATTTGAAACAGTGCTTATGCTCAACCCTAGTACTTTCAATACCAGACCTGCAACATCACTTTGAGATCGAGACAGATGCTTCAGACTATGTTGTGGGCATCGTTCTCACTCAACACAGCCACCCCGTGGCCTATCATAGTGAGACATTGTCATATACTATCTGTAAGTACCCTACTTACAACAAAGAAATGTATTCCATTCTGCAAGTCTGCTTCCAGTGGAGATATTACATTCTTGGGAAGGAGACAACCATCCACACTGATCATAAGCCACTGCAGTTCATGCAGACACAACAAAAATTGTAAAATGACCGCCATCAAAAGTGGTCCACATACTTGCAGCAATTCCACCTCAACATCAAGTATAAAATAGGAAGCACCAATCGCGTCGTTGATTGTCTCAGCAGACCGCCAGTCGCGACAGTCACCATGGTGCTAGACTCTTGCGGCCATGAGACCTCTGGATGGCCCCAACTCTATGAGATAGACCCTGACTTCGCCACCACCTACCAAATGTTGGGTGCAAACGCAGTTGTCGATAATTTCCATCTTTAGGATGGGTTGTTGTGTCGTCTGGGCCATATCTGTGTTCCATCAAGCGAGCGAACGAAGCTGATCTGGGAAGCCCACTATAGTCAGGTGGCAGGAAACTTTGGTGTCGAAAAGACAATGGCGATGCTACAGAAACATTTCTACTGGTCGAAACTTCGACAGGAGGTCAGCAAGTATATTAGGTCTTGCACTGCCTATGTTATTGCCAAACAGACCACTAAGAAATAGGGCATGTACACCCCTCTTCCTACTCCTGACAGGCCATGGGAATTCATCTCAATGGACTACATGTTGGGCCTCCTGTCCACCAAGCGGGGAAATGACTATGTTTTTGTGGTTGTTGATCGCTTTTCTAAGATGGAAATTTTGGTTGCCTGCGAGAAGAGCATCACAGCAGAGGCCACTGCCAAGCTCTTCTTTGAACGAGTTTGGGTACATTTTGGAATCCCACAAACCATTGTCTTATATTGGGATAGTCGATTTCTCAGCACATTCTGGTCGAGCCTCTGTTCATTTCTAGACACCAAGCTCACCAAATCCATGGCCTTCCACCCCCAGACAGATGGCCAAAGTGAGGTTTTAAATCGAATGATTGTGCATATCCTTCGCATGTATAATTCAAAGAACCCCCGCACATGGGATGAGAGCCTTCCCTATGTCCAGCATAGCTACAAATGAGCCCTGCATAGCTCAATTAGCCACGGCCCCTTTCAGGTCAGGTTGGGATTCCAACCATTGGGTCCCATTGATGTTTCACTTCCCCTTGCAGTCACCTCGACCGACTCATATCCTGCTTCAACTAAAGCTGACAAAGCCACCCGGTTCATTGAGTGGATCTAGCACATCTGCCAACAGGTTCAGGATATCCTACAGAAGTCCAATGACAAGTACAAACAACACCATGATCAACATCGGGTGCCACATAAGTTTCAGGTGGGCGAAAAAGTTTGGTTGCACTTGCAGAAAGAACGCCTTACAGGACCCCATCGAAATCTTCACCCACTCCATTATGGGTCATATACTATCACAAAGGTCATGTGGGATAATTCTTTTGAGTTCAACATTCCTCCTTTCCTTGGCCTGCATCGAGTGTTCAATGTGGATCTCCTTCACCCTTATTTTCCACCACTATTGGACACCACAGAAGTAGCAGAACAGCTGACACCAACAGAGCTCAACCCCAAATGCATACAACAGGCATCCAATGATCAGATTGTGGACACATAGATCAAGGGCACTCGAAAGTAAAGGATCCATCTTTATCGAGTCGTCAAAGCAAGGCAGCTCCTGCACCAAGGCAAGTGGCTCACCCAGGGCCAAATTCAGCAGAAATTTCCTCATCTGATGGGGGACCTCAACGCAATGGAGACCATTTCTTCCTAAGGAGGGATGATTGATCCAAATGGATATCGATGGCCACCCACCTTTTTCCAACTGGCTCAAAACATTTTTCTGACAATTTTGGTAATTTACTATTTTTAGCAATTTTCACTTCCAGAGCCTTTTTGAGGCCCTAAACAATGTTTTTTAGGAAAAAAGGCAAGCAATATGTAAGTTCCTTCTATATTGTGCCTAAAATGAATCTACTCTATGATACCTTTCCAAAAATCTATCATACGCCTAAAACAGAGATCGTATGCAAAAGTTACGACCCCGGGAAGTTGATGTACTAACTTACCCAAACGAGGCCCACATGACTTTTGGCGCTTCATCTCCTAGGGTTAGGTTTTTGGATGTCTAGGTTTTTTGACATTTCTGCTTATTGTAAAAAGGCCTTCAGAGCCTCATTGTAATCATCTTCTTGCGAATGAGCACAGTCGTCACATCTCTTCTCGGAGATAAGCCGCCACCATTCCAGCAAGCTTGTTTCCGTTGCATTTTACAGTTTCCAGCTCATTTCTTTATTAATAGAAAACCAGTTTTATTGTATCTCTGTTATTTTGTGTTAAGAACATGTTAATAATCTTCATTCATTTCATTCTACTCATAAAATCTAGATCAGTGAGTCCACAATAGACTTCAGTGACACAGATCTTAGGTCCATCTATTTTGGTGATGACTGGTCCACAGGTTACAGAGCCAAAGATGTTAGGATAACAGGTTAATGGTCCACAAGTTTCAAGATCGAGTGCTCCAAATTTTTCTTCAAGTTAAAAAGATTTAGGTGATGGGGTTGAGCAGGGGGATTCCTCTCCACGGGACACTACTTTAGAGAGGAGGAAGCCCAAGTGGCTTTGGGACACTCTGAGTGAGGCACGGGGTTTAGTGGGGAATCTCAGGCAGGCTATGAGGGATAGTAAACCTCCTGAGAGATTTTGCAGCTACATTGCAATGTTGAGAAGCATCAGGGGGTCTGAGCCTTCCACTTTTGAAAAGGCTGTTGGAACACAGGTTTGGAAAGATTCCATGATGGAAGAGTATAGTTTCATCATGAAGAATGATGTTTGGGAGATTGTTCCTAAACCCAAGGGGAAGTCAGTGGTGACTTCTAAGTGGCTCTACAAAATCAAGTATGTTGCAAATGGCAGCATTGAGAAGTACAAATCGTGTTTTGGGGATTGGGTGTTCTCAAAGTTTTAGGGAGTCGACTATGATGATACCTTCGCTCTAGTTTCTAGATATACTTCGATCAGTGTAGTGATCTCTATTTTAGCAGAGATGGGTTGGAAGATTCATTAGATGGATGTGAAGACCGCATTTTTGAATGGTCTCATATAGGAGGAGGTGTACAATGAGAAACCATTAGGCTTTGAGGTTCATGGGAGAGAGCATCATATGTGCATATAGAAGAAAGAATTGTATGGGCTAAATCAAGCTCCCATAGCTTGGTATTCTAGGATTGATGCCCACTTGTAGCAGTTGGGCTTCGAGAATAGTGAGGTGGATCCCAACCTATAATTCATTGTCGTTGGAGAGTATCCTCCCATACTCTTGCAATAGGTTGATGATATTTTCATTAGAGGGGCTGAGAGACTCATTACTAGTTGCAAGGAGAGCCTTGCTTCAGAGTTCGAGATGACAGATATTGGACTGATGCATTATTTTTTGGGAATGGAGTTTTGGCAGGAGCCTGGACACATATTTTTAGGACAGGGGAAGTATTCCTGTGACATTCTGATGAGATTCCAGATGGAGGATTGTAGGCCCATGACCATACCCATGATTACTAACTAGAAGAAGCTTCATGATTCTGAGTCACAATTGGTTGATTCCACTTTATATCGCCAATTGATCAATTCATTGATGTATTGGGTCAACACTAGAACAGATATTTGTTTTTCTTTCAACACTCTTAGTCATTTTATGGTGGATCCTAGAAGAGTGCATTGGGTGGAAACAAAACATTTTCTCAGGTATCTTTGTGGTACAATGGATTATGGTCTAGACTATATGAGAGGGGATGGAGTTCAATTGGTGGGCTATACAGATTCATATTGGGCAGGATGTGTCAGTGACATGAAGAGTACTTATGGATATTGTTTTGAATTGGGCTCAGCAGTGGTGTCTTGGTTCAGTCGAAATAAAAATTCAGTGGCTTTGATTTCTGTAGAGGCTCAGTATATGGTTGTCAGGCAAGCTAGTTGAGAGGCCCTTAGGCTTCACAAGTTGTTGGTGGGATTATTTGGTGTGCAGTTCAAACCCACTATGATTTACTGTGACAATCATAGTTGTATTAAACTCTCTGAGAATCCGGTTTTTCATGACAGGTCTAAGCACATTGAGATTTGATATCACTTCATCCAAGATTATGTTCAGAGAGGAGAAGTTGAGATACAATACATATCTACAAATGAGCAGATTGTGGACATACTCACTAAATCCTTGGGCAAAGGCAAGTTTGTATTCTTCAGGGACAAGCTTGGAGTGGTGAGTAACACCTTCCTCAGTAAGAGGGAGTGTTAAAATAATTAAAAAGTACCTAGGCTAGTGTTTCTCATCACCTAGGCACCTAAGGGGTGATAAAATGCCTAATGTTGACACTATTCATTTAATTTATGAGATGTAAATTTAAAAGGTGACTTTTTGAACTTAGGGAAAGTGGGTGACTTAAGTGATTTAATCTCCACCATCCATATCATATAATCTCAACCAATGAATGAGATGACCTTTCACCTTCTCCTCATTGAGTCGATTAAGGTAAGGAAGGTGCACCCTTTGAGGGTTGTTGTTGCATTTTTGAGAGAGATGGAAAAAGAGAGAAGTCGAGTAGACTAAGAGAGGAGCATTTGCATCTTGGGTATGCATTCCAAGGCAAGCTTGGGAATGGAAATCAAGGAGAGAAGTACAATAGTTAATGGAGGTCGTACTGCATAGATTTTGAGAAGACCGTACAATTGAATATTGGAACAATTTTCGAGGTGAAGGTACACATAATTTATTGAGGCCGTACTGTATGAATTTTGAGTGGTCATACTATTGTTTTATTGCATAGAAATCGAGGAGTGATTGTTGTGTGTTTTTCTGGAAGGTTAGCATGCTTTCCTAGGCAGTTGTATAGTCGTTTATTGTGCAGAGTTTGGGCTGCTTCTTTTGGAATGAATTTCGAGGGTATCCGTACAGCAAGAAGGGAACATAAATTGAGGAGCTGAACTCTGCACATGTACAGGGAATTCGGGCATGAATTTTGAGGAGTTTGGCTCAGATTTTGAAGTGGAAACTTGGCACAGTTTTCGAGATAAGTCTTTATTTAATTTATGAAATTAATGACTGTTGTAAAAGACATTTTCTCAGAGCTCTGAAATAATAAAAATCCCTCTCTCACTAGTTTTCCCCTTGTGGGTTTTTCCAGGGTCACTGTTAGACCAAAAATCTATGCGCATTTTATTTTCTAAATATGGTGTGGCTGATATAATTTTATTTCTACATTAAATGTTGTTCAGAATCCTCATGTTTCAGTTCTGAAATTTTATTTATATGTTGAGTATTTTTTGTTGTCATAAATATGGATTTTGGGCATTAAACTTTGATAAAAATCAGCGAGACTTGAAACTGGGTCGGGTCTAAAAATTTACATATGGAAAGTATGAAAATACATGTTTCGTTGCAAGACAGATGCAAACATTCATTGTACCATCGACCTCTATACCGCTGAAAACCAATTTATTCTTATCAATTTTCACATGCAACTCTATGTGACTAATTTCAAATCTGAAAATTACTTCCTAGTGATCTCAAAGTAAGCCCTAGTTGTTATCACAAAACAAGTTTACACTGAAATTATGACAGGAAATTTACAATAGCAGAAACATCGATATCTGAGATAAAACATCCATACAGTTGAGACACAATTTTTTTTCTCTGTAAATGTCAATTTCAGAAATGTTTTGAAGGTAAACCCAACCATCTAACAACTATATAATCACCAAAATAGAGGACAAAACCTGTCCTCACAAATTAAGAAAATCAGTAACCAAATTGAGCAAATTACCCAGAAAATATTCCAATTAGAAAACCTACTACAGGTCACCTATACGGCTTGTTGATCTCAGTCATACATTTGTTGATGTCAACCTATACAAACTTGTTTTTCTACCCAAAGAATCACATGTGCAACCTCAAACTAACGCAAAAAAATTCCACATGTGGTTTTCCTTTTGTCCTCACATGTCTGGCTTGTTGTACAACCTACTATACATACTTGGATGACTTGCTATACATACGTGTATGGTCCACAAGTGTGGTTTGTACCACACGTGTAACTCGTTCTTCTTAGTTGTGGTATTCTCTCTCATCCACACATGCAACCTTCCTTGCCTTACATGTGTAATCTCTCCCTACCAAGAATAGAAAAATAGATGACCAAAAACCCTAGGCCAGATTTCCTAGGTGCAAAAATCTCCTTGCTGAAATTTTGATCCTCCTAGCAGAAGTGTTTACTCACTTATGCTAACTCCATAATGTCAGAAAATGAGATGTCACAATCTCCTCTTCTCCTTTTATAGGAGTCTAACGAGTGATTTTAGGAACCCCTCATAAATTCAACAATTAATTAGAATACTTTATTCCTCATTGTGGGTGTGAAACCCCAAAAACATCCCACAAATACCATCATCTTTCCCATGTGATCATAGCCTCATTCCAAGGCCTATTTCACTAAAACAAAAGGATGATCTAGTGCCAACGAATATTCCCACATTTCTAACACCTTATCCTCTTGTGGGAATACCTCCCGAAGCTAAAATAATCAACACTCCCTCTTAGAGAGGGAGGTATTATCCACCACTCTTAGCTTGTCTCTAAAGTAGAAAAAATTCCCCTTTACTAGGGGTTTGGTGATAATATTTTCAATCTACTCATTTTTGGGAATGTGTTGTGTTAGAAAAACAGGACCGCAGAGCAATAAAATAAAACAAATGTGGAAACAAAACATAGAAGATACACAATACAAGAGAGACACATATTTACGTGGTTCACCCAGTGTGGGCTACGTCCACTAGAGAAATTGCCAGGTCCTTGCTTTATTATTATCCAGCAAATGAAGGGATACAACCTACAACAAAACCCGTTGTAACTTCCTCTTCTTTCTCTCACGGTCTCCTCTCTCAGAATACAATACTCGCCAACATACATAGCCGCAATACATTTCCCTCATAAAAGAGGGTTCCCTTCTCAGGCAAAAAACCTTAACATAATCTCTATCGTTAGATCTGCAACCTTATAATGAACGGTCTAGATTTACAATGAAATTACAATATACTTTTACAAGGCAATTTTTGCTTCGGGGGCTTCGCCCTCGAACCCCCGCTTGCCGCCAACCGGGGGGATAGCCCCCCCCCCGAACCCTGTAGAGGGGGTACCCCCCCTCTACACTCCCCCGCGTGGAAGAGTGTACATACTTCTGGGGTGTAAATACTTCATGGGGTATAAACACGGCTGAAAGTAAAAGACCTCTAAATCTGGAAGATAATCAGGCTCCACAACCAACAATCTCACACTTGGAGGCTGATCTCAACAACTCCACCGTTGTTGTATATGCTGGACTCTGAACCTTCTTGGACCTGGCAAATTTCTCATCTTCATCTTCATTCTTGAAGACCAACTGAAACTGAGCAGGAACTCAGTTTCTCCCTGGTTACTCCCTTTGTTAACATGTCTGCAGGATTCTGGCTAGTGTGTATCTTTTCCAGCTTCAATTGTCCATCTTCCAAGGAGGATCGTATGAAGTGGTACCTCAACTGTATATTCTTAGTGGTACATTTTTTTCTCTTTAATTTTATTACTTGCAAGAAATGGTTGGATCTTCAAGTTTAGGTGGTTAAGTTTGTATAATCAAAGTGTCTAGAAGTTTTTCAGCATGTTGAATCTATTTATGCATTCAGAAAAACGATTTAAATAACACAAAATTGAATAAACAACATTTATAATTCTTCTTGTTTTTTCTTCCTTTTGTGATTATTTTTCTTTAATTATTTCTTTGCATTTATATCATTTATTTTTTATAAACCATTATCAAATAATAATAATCCCTTTATTAACATTTGTCACCTCAAATATAGATAGAACATTTGCCACCTCAAATATAGGTAAAGAATGCCTTGGTACATTACATTGTTGTAAGAGCACTCCTCACACAAAAGTGATTTAAAAAAACACAAACAAGCAAATTGTAATGTAGTAAAATATTTATGGTTTGTGATGATCTTTTTTCAACTATTGAATATGAAGCATTGTCTCTAAAATTTGAGTATTTGGTAATTAGAAGGAGAAAAGATAAGGAGCACAAGGATAACTATAAGTTTGGCTTTCCTCTGAATTGAGTTGTGTAGTTGTGTAGGGTTGATGGTTATGTGTTTAAGAACTTGTAAAAGCTCTATGAATATAATGAAGGTTTAAGAGATTCACCAATCTAATCTATTTAATATTGTAAATTTGTTGTTGTGATTATTTTTTATGGATGTTTTATTATTGTGATGTAGTTGTGTTTGTTTCATTTAAATTGCAAGTTGTGGTGGTTTTTTTATTAATATTTTAGTTAAATATGTTTATTAATATTTTAGTTAAATATGTTTATAAAAATTGTACAAGAGATTGAGATATACATTTATAATTATAATAAAATTAATTATAATTATAATAATTGTTATTTAGATTATTTTTTAATATATAATTTAAAATTTTATTAATAGAAAAAAATTTCAAATGTTACTTATAAAAAATCTATATATTTATAGGAAAAGATTTCTCTCATATATATAATAATAATAATCTATTTTTAAGGTCACGGTCAAGCCAGCACACCAAATTGGTGTATGAGACCCCTTGTTTGTGGAACAAGAGACCCCTCCGCCCAGCTATTTGGACCCCTCCGCCCAGCTATTTGACTGGTAAAGTCTAAAAAGTTATACATACCCTACCCCTTTAGATATGAAATTACATCCCATAAAGTCGTGTCGGATGGTTTAATTCATTACATTGCTGTATTTTTGTGAGGGAGAAATATATAAATTCTAGAGTCCCGGCGGCTGGTTTATTGGCCTCATCTCTTCTCATCTTCTGATCTGATTTGACTGTATAAATCCCAAGTCTCACACTGTGGCCGCTGTCATCGATTTTGTTTTACAGAATGGAAGCACAAAGAGACGGAGGGGAAACACATGTCAGGATGCCGAGTATAAATACTAGTGTGAGCATTAATGGCAGAGGAAGGGCAACGTCAATTTCCACAGAATCCCCATTAAATAATGAAGCTGGCCTACTGATGGGCGTCTCTCCTGTAACGCTCCCTCGGAGGCAGAGGTTGAATCGCCATGCAGATATTGGAGTTAATCATAGCTACGGAAGAAGAAGAAACCTTCCGCATCCAGGCAATCCTCCACCATTTATTCGCCCAGGAGATCTTGCTCAGTTGAATCCACTACAGATTGAACAATTCTACAGAGAATACTACCCAGACATTCCTCCACCCATTATCCACCCAAGGAATCTTGATCGGATGAATCTGCAACAGATTGAACGGTTCCACCGCCATTATTACCAATTCCATAGAGCACGGCTTGATCAATACCAGAATTCTCACACTCCCGTAACCATTTCAGAGACTGTGTTTGAGGAATCTCCGCTCATAACCATTTCGGCGGAGCACATAAATGATAGTATGGGCTGCACAATTTGCTTGAATAAGTTTGAAATAAATGAGGAGGTACGTCTCCTTCAATGCCAACACCTCTTCCACCCAACGTGCATAACAGACTGGTTCAGACATCAGGGAAATTATTCTGCACGCCAGAGAACTTGTCCAATCTGCCGACGACACCAGTGACATCGAGCCAATGTTAAATAATTTACATTTAATGTTAAATAGATCTATCATATTTTTGTTTTTAAAATCTATAAAATATTAAATATTAAGAATGAATTTTTTCATGTAAATTGTACTAGAATTTAATCTTTAGGTCACAATGTCAATCAACAATAAATCTCAAAGATATTAGAACAATATACTCATTATGATCTCAACATGTCACATGTGAGAATTGAACCTAGGTGGCCAAGATCATTGATTCTTAAGAATTTATACTAATTGTAGGGAATCATTATGCTTGGTAAAACAATTTAGTAGTGAGGTAGTGAATAACTAATCAATTAGATGGGTTAAGATCATGATCATAGAAAATCAACAAAACTAAGAAAATTTGAAATAAAATAAATTGGTATTTGAGAGTTGGATATGTGCATTCTATATTTTTTATTAAGTGTGTTGAGAGACACTCTGCAACCTAGTATGACATGGTTGTTGTAGTGTGGGTAAATCTAATGTGGCACATTTGAGCTCCAAAAATAAATAAAAGTAGCCCCCAAAAAAAACACTACATTTCAACTATATAAAAAAAATGTAAATAATGCAACACACACACACACACACCTAACCAATTTTGAATCATCAAACATCCAATCTTTCGTTCAAATCTTAAAAATTATTCTACTAATTATTTCCCCACTAGAAACTCTTGTCATTAATTGTTATGGCATGAAGTGGTGCAGCCACAACCAAAAATAATTCGATCAAGTTTTGAAGGTATTGTATTGATTTCAAAAATATCCTAACTTCAATGAAATAGATAAGAGTTGGCCTCTCGATGATGACCTCCATATTTGTACGATCAATCTTGTGTTCCCCTCCACCATTCATACATCCCAAGTACAAGGACTATGAAAATTCATATTTCTTAAAATTTGCTAATAGTTGATGGTTTTTAAGGTCTATAACACCTACATGAGATGTGAGATATGTTTTTCTAAAGTAGATCTAACAATCAATATATCATCTAAGTATAATATCACAACCAAACCTGCAAAGGGACACAATAAATCATTCATCAAATAAAAAACTGTAACTATTGCATTACATAAACCAAAAGGTATTACTAACCATTCATATAGGCCTTTCCTTGTCTTGAAGGTATTCTTCAAGGTAATATCATGATTTGAGATCCAAATTGGTGAAGTACTTGGCATGTAGCAATTAATTTAGTCACATATTGATCCTAAGTAAAGGGTATTGATTCTTCAGGGTGATCATATTCAACGCTTTGTAGTCGATACACCTTCTCCAAGTCCCATTCTTATTTGACATCATGGTGATAGTTGACCCACAAGGTAAGGTACTTGGTCGAATTACTTCTTGCTCCAACAATTTCAATCGTATTATTTATTCACTTCACTAGCTTCTAATATGGACCTGATACTCAGGAAACAAGTGTATTGCTTGCTCCACTTTCTTCTTAGGCGATAACCCCTAAGGCTCTTTGGGGCATTTCTTTATATACACATGCAAGACATCTTCCAACTAGTGTTTATGTTATTTAGTACATTCCTCCAAATATTCCTTTACCTTTACTTATTCATATCCTTATTGATTTTGTCTTAAAAATATCAATACAACCTTCCTACTTGAACTCAATTTATTGTCTTATCTAGCACTTATTAGAGAGATCCTGGATTTAATTTTGTGTACATTGATGATGAAACACTTCCTACCCTTGATCAAGTGATATCAGTTTTCTCTCCTCATGAATATCACAGCCATCATGTACATGTATGGGATTTCAAACACTACACCACACACATCAAGTGGTATTACATCTACCTTTGCTTCATCAATATATATTTGCACTTATAAAAAATTTGATGTTACACTACTTAATGACCTTTAGTTTTGAATCCTTATTTATCGATACCCATAGTATGAGAAAGGATGATCACGGATTTCCAATACAAGCTTACTTACCATATCCTATATTATGAGGTTGGATAATGAAGTAGGTTTAGATAGATCATAGACCTTAATATTCTTAACCTAGATCTTCATATGGAAGGGTTAAGACATCTCTCCAATATACCTAAAGTATATTTCCAATATGTAATAATGTATAAATCATTTATGTTGTATCAAGTAGTCATATAAAACATTGTTCTACATTTTTTATCGTTAGTCCTCGATATGTTCCCAGTTGTCAAAGGAACAATGCCAAGGATGCTTCGAGGCAAAACATAGAAAAGAGTTTTAAGGATACCTTTCTTTATAAATGGTGATATGCATAAATACTCCCTATCCTCACAACTCGTTTAAACTTCCATAAAGGACGATCGAGCACACCATTCACTAACATGGTAAATTCCTCTTCATTGTACTAAGATTTCGAGGATAAAGAGAAGAGATGGTTTTGTGGAAAGAGGAGAGTGCAAGAAAGATATCCCATTGAGACAAGTCTTACCAAGCGTGAGTGGAGAAAAACACATTGAGCTTTAAAGAATCCAATAGTTCCCACAATTTAGGAATTCTATTTCAAATCACATGCATTTCAAAAAGATAATTGTTTAATACATTCATATAAGATATTTCGTAACCATATGAATAATCCAAACAATATACGAATCAATATTGGTTAATAGACTGAAATCAATCTCAATCATCAAGACCCCATACACAATTACAACACATATAGGCCAAAAGTTGTTGCTAAAATATTTTATTAATAATCAAAGTACATTATAGAGATGGAAGTTGGATCAATTACAATGGATATGAAATAAATGTGGGATTATAGCTACAATAGAAAATAGTTGAATCCCTATAAGCCCCATGGTTTCCCTTTAATATCTATCTTTCTGTTGGAGCTAGATTGATCTCTCCATTACTACATTAGGCCCATTTTATGACAATTTACCGATGCAAGTTCGTCACCACAACGTCTTAAGTATGAAAAAGGCTACAACTCGTTTTTCGTCACATCACATCCATGGTATTAAAATAATTTAAAAGTACCTAGGCAAGTGTTTCTCATCACCTAGGCTTCTAAGGGGTGAGAAAATGCCTAATGTGGACCCTAGTCATTTAATTTATCAAATGTAAATTAAAAAGGTGACTTTTTGAACTTAGGGAAAGTGGGTGACTTAAGTGATTTAATCTCGACCATCCATCTCGTCTAATCTCAAACATTGGATGAGATGACCTTTCACCTTCTCCTCATTGAGTCGATTAGGTTAAGGAGGGCACACCCTTTGAGGGTTGTTGTTGCATTTTTTAGAGAGCTGGAAAAAGAGAGAAGTCGAGCAGACTAAGAGAGGAGCATTTGCAGCTTGGGCACACATTCCAAGGTAATGTTGGGCATGCAAATCGAGGAGAGAAGTATAACAATTAATGGAGGTCGTACTATATGGATTTTGAGAAGATTGTACAGCTGAATATTCGCATAGTTTTTGAGGTGAAGGTACAACACATTTATTGATGTCGTACTATACGAATTTTGAAGGTCATACTACTATTTTATTGCATAGAAATCAATGAGTGATTGTTGTGTGTTTTCCTAGAAGGTTGGCATGCTTTCTTAGGCGAACGTATAGTCATTTATTGCACAGAATTCATGATGTTTCTTTTGGCACAAATTTCGAGGGTATTCGTACAATAAGAAGGGCACAAAAATGGAGGAGTTGACCTGTACACATGTACAGGAAATTCGGGCATGAGTTTCGAGGAGTTTGGCTCAAATTTTGAAGTGGAAACTTGGCATCATTTTCGAGATAAGTATGTATTTAATTATTGAAATTAATGAATGATGTAAAATACATTTTCTTAGAGATCTGAAATAATAAAATCCCTCTCTCATTGGTTTTCCCCTTGTGGGTTTTTCCAGGGTCACTGTTCGACCAAAAATCTTTATGGATTTTATTTTCTGAATGTGGTGTTGCTGATGTAATTTTATTTCTGCATTAAATGTTCAGCATCCTCATATTTCAGTTCTGAAATTTTGTTTATATGTTGAGTATTTATCGTTTTCATAAATATGGGTTTGGGGCATTAAACACTGATAAAAAACAGTAAGACTCAAAACTAGGTGGGGTCTGAAAATTTACATGGTATCAAAGTTGAGTTGAAGACAAGTGTAGATTTAAATCAGGAAGACAGAGAAGAGGACAGAAGCTACTTCACCGGACAGAGTTTGGACAGAGTTTAAGGGTTGAGGATAGAATTTTTAGGGCAGTAAATTTTCGTGCTTGGAAGGAGAGAATGATTATGATTTTGTAGGAGAATGAGTTATGGGACATTGTTGAGAACTCCACAACAAGCCCAGTAAATATACCTACAGATCCTACTCTTCTAGCATCATACACCAAGAAGAGTAACAAGGCTAAAAGAATCATCCTTGATGCCATCAAGGACCATTTGATTCCTCATGTGACAAGGAAGACAAATTCCTATGAGATGTGGGAGTCCTTGACGAAGTTGTATCAAAGAAAAAATGAGAATCGGAAGATGGTTTTGAAAGAGAAACTAAAAAGCATTAAAATGACCAAGGATGAAAATGTGGTCACATATCTTACCAGAGTGACACAGGTGAGAGATGAACTTGGAGTTGTTGGGGAGGCCATTGCTAACAGTGAACTTGTGAGGACAAAATTCAATGGGGTGACCCAACAATGGGTTTCTTTTGTTGAGGGCATTGTGGCTAGGGAGAATCTTCCCAAGTGGTAACGTCTTTGGAATGGATTTGTTTAGGAGGAAACCCTGAGAGGTTATGTGCATAGTAGTTCATCTATTGGTAATGATTAGAAGAATGTGGCTCTTGCTGCTAACAACAAGAAGAAGTTAAAAATGGGTCCTAAGGGAGGAAACAAACTAAAGAGTAAAGGTAAGAAGGACATGAGCAAAGTCAAGTGATTTTCATATCACAAGTTTGGGAACTATGAAAGACAGTGTCCTAATAAGTAGAAGAAGTAGACATCAGCTTCAGCAAAGGTTGAGGACTTTTCCACCAGGTTCGATAGGGATTTTTCATTAGTGGTGTCTTTCCACTAGAGCCACTCATTTTAGTGTTTGGTATATTGATAGTGGTACCTCCCTCCATATGCAAGGTGTTCGTGAGAATTTGACAGATCTTACACAGATTGGAGATCTTGAGGTAGTGCTTGGAGATGATCGGGTGGTCAAGGAAGTTGGTAGTGGGAAAATATCATTTCAGAGGGAGTCTCTTCCTCCCATGTTGTTGAGAGATGTCTTATATGTTCATGGCTTGAAGAAGAACTTGATTTTAGTTTCTACTATTGAGGAGAGGGGATATGAAGTGTTGTTTTGTGATGGGAAATTGCTCCTATTTCCCAAGGGGTCGAGTATCACTTCGGCCAAAGTGATTGGGACTCGAAATGAGAAGTTGTACAAACTCATGTTTCATCCAGCTAGTGCATTGTATCATACTATAAGAAATAGTGAACTTTGTGAGCTATGGAATAGGAGGATGGCCCATTTTCATAATGGGGATCTGAGGATACTGAGGGAGATTGTGACTAGAGTTCCAGAGTTTAGTACAGATCATCGGGAGTTGTGCAAGGGGTGTGCTTTGGGAAAGTACACCAAGACTGATTTTCCAAGTAGTGACAATAGAGGAGAAGGTATACGTGATATGATTCATTTTGATGTTTGTAGTCCTATATCTTATGCATCCTTGACTGGTTGTTTGTACTATGTCATATTCATTGATGACTTCTCTCGGAAGTCTTGGATTTTCTTCATGAATACCAAAGATATTGTGGAGAACCATACTGGGAGGGAAATCAGAGTACTGAGGATAGATAATGGGGGTGAGTATACCTCCAATGATTTTAATGAATTATGTGCAGGAGAGGGAATAAAGAGGGAGTTGATTGTTCCTCACAACACACAATAGAATGGGGTTGGAGAGAGGAAGAACAAGGCCATAGTTGGGGCTGCAAGAGACATGTTACATGATCAGTTGTTGCCACTCCTTTGGGTTGAGGCATGTTACACTATATTTTATCTTCATAACAAGAGTCCACATAGAGCATTAGGGGATAAGACTCCTGAGGAGGATTTCACTTGGAAGAAGCATGAGGTTGGGAACTTTAGGATTTTTGGGTGCCGTACATATTCACATGTCCCTTCTGAGAAGAGGACAAAGCTAAATCCCATGGAACAAAAGTGGATTTTTATTAGGTATAGCGATAATTCAAAGGATTTCTCCATATACATCCCTTCCTTAAGGAAAACAGTTTTGAGAAGGGATTTGATATTTGAGGAGGATAGAACCTTTAGGAAGTCACGAGGGATTGAGAGGGGTGAGAAGTCAACACCTTAGATTTATGTGAGTGATCCAGATGGATATCAGTGGCCACCCACCTTTTTCCAACTGGATCAAAACAGTTTTCTGGCAATTTTGGTAATTAACTATTTTTAGCAGTTTTCACTTCTGGAGCCTTTTTTAGGCCCTAAACGATGCCTTTTGGGAAAACAGGTTTGCAATATTTAACTTCCTTCAATATTGTGCCTAAAATGAATCTCCTCTATGATACCTTTCCAACGAGCTATCATATGCCTAAAACGGAGATCGTATGCAAAAGTTACGACCCCGGGAAGTTGATGTACTAACTTACCCAAACGGAGCCCACATGACTTTTGGCGCTTCATCTCCTAGGGTTAGGTTTTTGGATGTCTAGGATTTTTGACATTCCTGATTATTGTAAAAATACCTTCAAATCCTTATTGTAATCATCTTCTTGTGAATGAGCGCAGCCGTCATATCTCTTCTCAGACATAATCCGCCACCATTCCAACAAGCTTGTTTCCGCTGCATTTTACAGTTTCCAACTTATTTCTTTATTAATAGAAAACCACTTTTACTGTATATCTATTATTTTGTGTTAAGAACCTATTAATAATCTGTATTCATTTCATTATGCTCATAAAATCCAGATCAATGGCACCAGAGGGGTCTGCTCCTTGTCGTCTTAATGCATGTCCCCAACGAGGTCGGAGTACAAAGAGTTGGGTCTTGAGTTTGTTTCTCTTGATGACAAAATCTCTTGCACACCCAAGTGACCTCTCATGGTAGGAGAAAAGAAAGATGAAGGAACGGAAGATCCTTTCAAACTGTTGATTGAGGAATCCCTCACGCAACAGAGGAACAAGATGATGGATAGTTTCGTGCAAATCCTTCAGCAGCTACCAACAGGCGACGCATCTTCTTCGAACAGAGGCGTCGCCCCCTTCAAGGTACAAATAAACTTCGATATTCCTATATTTGAAGTTCAGATAGACGTAGATGTTGTAGAAAAGTGGTTGAATCTACTAGAAGGGTATTTTTCTGTCCATAACTTTTCGAATAGAGAAAATATTACTTTTGCGCTCCTCAAATCCGTTCCCCATGTCAAAGATTGGTGGGAAATTTTTTGTGAGAAAAAGGAAACAGAGGAACCCTCGCTATTTTTAGTCACGGCCACCTAGGAATCCTTCAGGGATGATATTAAGGAACAATACTACCCTGTCGGAAGTTATGATGACCTGTATACCAAATGGACCACATTGCGGCAAGAAAGAGACCAAGCAGTGCCAGATTTCACAAATATCTTCCATATCTTGTGCACCAAGTTGGGTATCAAATATTCAAAGTGACATCTGTTGATCAAGTGTCATGGTGCTTTGCATAGATACATCCAGACCAAAATGGAATTTCTAGACATCTCATCCTTGGGCGCGGCCTACATATATGTCGTCAAAATCGAGCAGAAGCTCAAACAAAAGGCGTGGTTATTTAGGCCTAGGAACCCCTCACAACAAAATCCAGGAAAGAGCGGCCCCAACCCACATAACAAAGGACAGTGAAAAGATGGACAATATCAGGACAACCAATCCAAGCCGCAAGAAAATAAGGACACCGGAAAGACAAAGAAAGACATCAACAAGTGGTGTGACTTCCATAAGAGCCCTTGGCATAACACTATTGACTGCTGCTCAAAGCATTCACTGGTGGTCGATGAACACCTCATAATCGGATGTGGATTCTAACTCTGAGCCAGAACCAGAAAGGGGAAGACGGATCATTGACACAGAACCTAGTGCCATTGTTGCTACCACCAAGCTCTAGCCTGCTGAACCAGACGAGCCAAAAGAAGGAGAGCGCCTCTCCCATTCACAGATGTGTGTAAAAGGCACCCCACTGCACTTCATCATTGATAGTGGTATCCAGAAGAACCTCATCTCAGCAGAGGTCATCAAGCGGTTGGCCCTACCAACAACGCCGCACCCACAACCCTACACCATTGGATGGCTCCGCCAAGGAAGAGATCTATGCGTCAGCCAACAGTGTCGACTATAGTACGACATCAAGCCCTTCAAAGATGAGGTATTATGTGATGTTGCTCCTCTCAAAGTTTGTGATGTTCTTTTGGGCCAACCTTATTTATGGAAATGTCATGTTGTATATGAGTCTAGGCCTCGTAGTGTTATTATTACTTTGAATAGGAAATTGTATAGGATACCCAAGGCAGTCCCACCTAGTGCTATTTCCTTGATCTTTGCTAAGAAATGCAGGAAGGTCATCTCTCAGATGGGGAAGTTTGTCTTCTTCGTGATTCACTCTCAGAATAAGCGAAATATCACAGCCACATCTAGGGTCTCCACGGACGACCTCTCCACACAGCAAAAGCAAGTAGATAAGGTCATGGAAGAATACTTAGATATCTTCTCCTCACCTACATGGGTACCTCTGCACTGCCAGGTCAAGCACCCCATCGATCTGACCCCCAATGCACCACTGCCCAATGGGCCTATCTATCCCTGCTCTTTGTTAGAGAATGAGGAGATCAAGCAAGAGATCCAAGAATTTCTCCACAAGGGGCACATCCATCCCAACTCATCACCTTGTGGGAGCCCAATCGTACTGGTACAGAAGAAAGATGGAACTTGGCGACTATGTATTGATTACCATGCTCTGAATAAAATCACAGTCAGAATCCGGTACCCGATTCTTCGAATCGATGACCTCCTTGATCAACTCATGGGGGCCAAATACTTCAGTAAGATTGATCTAAAGTCTGGCTACCACCAGGTCCCGATAGAACAGATAGATGTATGGAAGACCACCTTCAAGTCAAAGGAAGGCCTTTTTGAATGGTTGGTCATGCCCTTTGGTTTGAAAAATGCTCCAACCACTTTCATGAGGATGATGGACGATATCCTGCGACCATTCACCAATACTTTTGTACTGTATCTGGATGACATTCTAATTTACAGCAAGACTTGGGCCAAACACTTGCAGCATTTTCAATAGGTTCTACACACCCTGCGGCAGCACAAGCTATACGCCAACTTGTAAAAATGCTCCTTCGGCATGGACAGGGTCCATTACCTGGGCTACATCATTGATCAACATGGCGTACATGTGGATCTAGCCAAGATCCAAGTCATTCGTGACTTGCTAGTCCCAACCACACTCACTGAGCTTCGGAGCTTCTTGGGCCTTGCCAATTTCTACCGCAGGTTCGTGTTGGGATTCTCCCATATTGCATGGGCCCTTAGCCTAATAAACAGGGGTGGTGGTAAGGAAAAATTTGCATGGGGCCAGTCCCAACAACAAGCGTTCGATGATTTGAAACAACACTTGTGCTCAACCCCAGTACTTTCACTACCAGACCTGCAACATCCCTTTGAGATTGAGATAGATGCTTCAGACTATGTTGTGGGCATCGTTCTCACTCAACACGGACACCCCATGGCCTATCATAGTGATACATTATCAGATATTGTCTGTAAGTACCCTACTTACGACAAAGAAATGTACTCCATTGTGCAAGCCTGCCGTCAGTGGAGACATTACATTCTCGGGAAGGAGACAGTCATCCACACTGATCATAAGCCACTGCAGTTCATGCAGACACAGAGAAAATTGCAGAATGACCGCCATCAAAAGTGGTCCACATACTTGTAGCAATTCCACCTCAACATCAAGTATAAAACAGGAAGCACCAATCGCATCGTTGATTGTCTCAATAGACAGCTAGTCGTGGAACTCACCACAATGCTAGACTCTTGTAGCCATGAGACCTTTGGATGGCCCCAAATCTATGAGACAGACCCTGACTTCGCCACCACCTACCAAATGTTGGGTGCAAACATAGTTGTCGATAATTTCCATCTTTAGGATGGGTTGTTGTGTCATCTGGGCCATATCTATGTTCCATCAAGTGAGCGAGCGAAGCTGATCTGGAAAGCCCACTACAGTCGGGTGGCAGGACACTTTGGTGTCGAAAAGACAGTGGCGATGCTACAAAAACATTTCTACTGGCCGAAACTTCGACAAGAGGTCAACAAGTATATCATGTCCTGCATTGCCTATGCTATTGCCAAACTGACCACTAAGAAACAGGGCATGTACACCCCTCTTCCTACTCCTGACAGGCCATGGGAATCCATCTCAATGGACTACATGTTGGGCCTCCCATCCACCAAGTGGGGAAATGACTGTGTTTTTGTGGTTTTTGATCGCTTTTATAAGATGGTGATTTTGATTTCCTACAAGAAGAGCATCACAGCAGAGGCCACTGCCAAGCTCTTCTTTGAACGAGTCTGGGTACATTTTGGAATCCCACAAACCATTGTCTCATATTGGGATAGTCGATTTCTCATCACATTCTGTTCAAGCCTCTATTCATTGTTGGACACCAAGCTCACCAAATCCACGACCTTCCACCCCCAGACAAATGGTCAAACTGAGGTTGTAAATCGAATGATTGTGCATATCCTTCGCATGTATAATTCAAAGCACCTTCACACATGGGATGAGAGCCTTCCCTATGTCCATCATAGCTACAAATGATCCCTTCATAGCTCAACCGACCACAACCCCTTTCAGGTGGGGTTGGGATTCCAACCATTAGGTCCCATAGATGTTGCACTTCCCCTTGCGGTCACCTCAACCAACTCATCTCCTGCTCCAACTGAAGCTGACACAGCCACCTGGTTCATTGAGCGGATCCAGAACATATGCCAATAGGTTCTGGATATCCTACAGAAGTCCAATGACAAGTACAAACAGTTCCATGATAAACATCAGGTGCCACATAAGTTTCAGGTGGGCGACAAAGTTTGGTTGCACTTGCAGAAAGAACGCCTTACAGGACCCCATCGAAAGATTCACCCACTCCATTATGGGTCGTACACTATCACCAAGGCCATGTGGGATAATTCTTTTTAGCTCAACATTCCTCCTTTCCTTGGCCTGCACCGAGTGTTCAATGTGGATCTCCTTCACCCTTATTTTCCACCACTATTGGACACCTCAGAAGTAGCAGAACAACTAACACCAATAGAGCTCAACCCCGACTGCATACAAGATGCATCCAATGATCATATTGTGGACACACAAATCAAGGGCACTTGAAATCAAAGGATCCAGCTTTATCGAGTCATCAAAGTAGGGAAGCTCCTACACCAAGGCAAGTGGCTCACTCGGGGCAAAATTTAGCAGAAATTTCCTCATCTGATGGGGGATCTCAACGCAATGGAGACCATTGCTTCCTAAGGAGGGAGGATTGATCCAGATGGATATCGGTGGCCACCCACCTTTTTCCAACTGGCTCAAAATAGTTTTCTGGCAATTTTGGTAATTTACTATTTTTAGCAGTTTTCACTTCTGGGGCCTTTTTGAGGCCCTACACAATGTTTTTTGGGAAAAAAGGTTTGCAATATAAAATTTCCTTCAATATTTCACCTAAAATTAATCTCCTCTATGATACCTTTCCAACGGGCTATCATACGCCTAAAACGGAGATCGTATGCAAAAGTTACGACCCCGGGAAGTTGATGTACTAACTTACCCATACGGGGCCCACATGACTTTTGGCGCTTCATCTCCTAGGGTTAGGTTTTTGGATGTCTAGGGTTTTTGACATTCCTACTTATTATAAAAATGCCTTCAGAGCCTCATTGTAATCATCTTCTTGCGAATGAGTGCAGTCGTCCCATCTCTTCTCAGAGATAAGCCGCCATCATTCCAACAAGCTTGTTTATGAGGCATTTTACAGTTTCCAGCTTATTTCTTTATTAATAGAAAACCACTTTTATTGTATCTCTGTTATTTTGTGTTAAGAACATGTTAATAATCTTCATTCATTTCATTCTTCTCATAAAATCCAGATCAGTGAGTCCACAACAGACTTCAATGACACAGATCTTAGGTCCATCTATTTCGGTGACGTCTGGTCCACAGGTTACAGGGCCAAAGATGTTAGGATCACAGGTTAATGGTCCACAAGTTTTAGGATCGAGTGCTCCAGATTTTTCTTCAAGTTTAAAATATTTAGGTGATGGGGTTAAGCAGGGGGATTCCTCTCCACGAGACACTACTTCATAGAGGAGGAATCCCAAGTGGCTTCGGGACACTCTGAGAGAGGCATAGGGTTTAGTGGGGAATCTCAGGCAGGCTGTGAGGGATAGTAAACCTCCTAAGATATTTTGCAACTACATTGCGATGGTGAGAAGCATCAGGGGGTCTGAGCCTTCCACTTTTGAAGAGGCTGCTAGAACACAGGTTTGGAAAGATGCCATGATGGAAGAGTATAGTTCCATCATGAAGAATGATGTTTGGGAGATTGTTCCTAAACCCGAGGGGAAGTCAGTGGTGACTTCTAAGTGGCTCTACAAACTCAAGTATGTTGCAGATGGCAGCATTGAGAAGTACAAATCTTGTTTCGAGGCTTGGGGGTTCTCAGAGGTTTAGGGAGTTGATTATGATGATACCTTCGCTCTAGTTTCTAGATATACCTCAATCAGTGCAGTGATCTCTATTTTAGCAGAGATGCGTTGGAAGATCCATTAGATGGATGTGAAGACCGCATTTATGAATGGTCTCATACAAGAGGAGGTGTACAATGAGAAACCATTATGCTTTGAGGTTCATGGGATAGAGTATCATATGTGAATATTGAAGAAATAATTGTATGAGCTGAATCAAGCTCCCATAGCTTGGTATTCTAGGATTGATGCCTACTTGCAGCAGTTGGGCTTTGAGAAGAGTGAGGCAGATCCCAACCTACACTTCATTGTGGTTGGAGAGTATCCTCCCATACTCTTGCAATAGGTTGATGATATTTTCATTAGAGGGGCTGAGAGACTCATTACTAGTTGCAAGGAGAGCCTTTCTTCAGAATTCGAGATGACAGATATTGGACTGATGCATTATTTTTTGGGAATGGAGTTTTGGCAGGAGCCTGGACACATATTTCTAGGACAGGGGAAGTATTCTTATGACATTCTGATGAGATTCCAAATGGAGAATTGTAGGCCCATGAACATACCCATGATTACTAACTAGAAGAAGCTTCATGCTTCTGAGTCACAATTGATTGATTCCACTTTATATCGCCAGTTGATCAGTTAATTGATGTATTGGGTCAACACCAAAACATATATTTGTTTTGATGTCAACACTCTTAGTCATTTTATGGTGGATCCCAGGAGAGTGCATTGGGTGGAAGCAAAACATGTGCTCAGGTATCTTTTTGGTACAATGGATTATGTTCTAGACTATATGAGAGGGGATGGAGTTCAATTGGTGGGCTATACAGATTCATATTGGGCAGGATGTGTCGGTGACAGGAAGAGTACTTATGGATGTTGTTTCAAATTGGGCTCAGCAGTGGTGTCTTGGTTCATTCGAAAGATAAATTCAGTGGCTTTGACTTCTGTAGAGGCTCAGTATATGGCTTCCAGTTAGGCTAGTTGAGAGGCCCTTTGGCTTCCCAAGTTGTTGGTGGGATTATTTGGTGTGTAGTTCAAACCCACTATGATTTACTGTGACAATCATAATTGTATTAAACTCTCTGAGAAACCAATTTTTCATGACAGGTCTAAGCACATTGAGATTTGATATCACTTCACCCAAGATTATGTTCAGAGAGGAGAAGTTGAGATACAATACATATCTACAAATGAGCAGATTGTGGACATACTCACTAAAGCCTTGGGCAAAAGCAAGTTTGTATTCTTCAGGGACAAGCTTGGAGTGGTGAGTAACACCATCCTCGATAAGAGGGAGTGTTAAAATAATTAAAAAGTACCTAGGAAATTGTTTCTGATCACCTAGGCACCTAAGGGGTGAGAAAATGCCTAATGTTGACACTAGTCATTTAATTTATGAGATGTAAATTAAAAAGGTGACTTTTTGAACTTAGGGAAAGTGGGTGACTTAAGTGATTTAATCTCCACCATCCATATCATATAATCTCAGCCAGTGAATGAGATGACCTTTCGCCTTCTCCTCATTGAGTCGATTAAGGTAAGGAGGGCACGCCCTTTGAGGGTTGTTGTTGCATTTTTGAGAGAGCTAGAAAAAGAGAGAAGTCGAGAAGACTAAGAGAGGAGCATTTGCATCTTGGGTATGCATTCCAAGGCAAGCTTGGGAATGGAAATCGAGGAGAGAAGTACAATAGTTAATGGAGGTCATACTGCATAGATTTTGAGAAGACCGTACAATTGAATATTGGAACAATTTTCGAGGTGAAGGTACATATAATTTATTGAGTCCGTACTGTATGAATTTTGAGTGGTCGTACTATTGTTTTATTGCATAGAAATCGAGGAGTGATTGTTGTGTGTTTTTCTGGAAGGTTAGCATGCTTTCCTAGGAAGTTGTACAGACATTTATTGTGCATAATTTGGGCTGCTTCTTTTCGAATGAATTTCGAGGGTATCCATACAGCAAGAAGGGAACATAAATCGAGGAGATGAACTCTGCACATGTACAGGAAATTTGGGCATGAATATCGAGGAGTTTGGCTCAAATTTTGAAGTGGAAACTTGGAACATTTTTCGAGATAAGTCTTTATTTAATTTCTGAAAGTAATGATTGTTGTAAAAGACATTTTCTCAGAGCTCTGAAATAATACAAATCCCTCTCACCGGTTTTCCCCTTGTGGGTTTTTCCAGGGTCACTGTTAGACCAAAAATCTAAGTGCATTTTATTTTCTGAATATGGTGTGGTTGATATAATTTTATTTCTACATTAAATGTTGTTCAGAATCCTCATGTTTCAGTTGTGAAATTTTGTTTATATGTTGAGTATTTTTTGTTGTCATAAATATGGGTTTTGGGCATTAAACATTGATAAAAATCAGCGAGACTTGAAACTGGGTCAGGTCTAAAAATTTACATATGGAAAGTACGACAATACATGTTTCATTGCAAGACAGATGCAAACATTTGTTGTACCATCGACCTCTATACATATGAAAACCAGTTTGTTCTTGTCAATTTTCACATGCAACTCTATGTGACTAATTTCAAATCTGAAAATTACTTTCTAGTGATCTAAAAGTGAGCCCTAGTTGTTATCACTAAACAAGTTTACACTGAAATTATGACAGGAAATTTACAATAGCAGAAACATCGATATCTGAGATAAAACATCCATACATTTGAGACACAATTTTTTTGCTCTGTAAATGTCAATTTCAGAAATTTTTTGAAGGTAAAACCAACCGTCTAACAACTAGATAATCACCAAAACAGAGGACAAAACCTGTCCTCACAAATTAAGAAAATCAGCAACCAAATTGAGTAATTTACCCAGAAAATCTTCCAATAAGAAAACTTGCTACAGGTCACCTATACAGCATGTTGATCTCAGTCATACATTTGTTGATGTCAACCTATACAAACCTATTTTTCTACCCAAAGACTCACATGTGCAACCTCAAACTAACGCAAAAAAAATTCACATGTGGTTTTCCTTTTGTCCTCACATGTGTGGCTTGTTGTACGACCTACTATACATACTTGGATGACTTGCTATACATACTTGTATGGTCCACAAGTGTGGTTTGTACCACATGTGTAACTCATTCTTCTTAGTTGTGGTATTCTCTCTCATCCACACATGCAACCTTCCTTGCCTTACATGTTTGATCTCTCTCCCTGCCAAGAATAGAAAAATAGATGACCAGAAACCCTAGGCCAGATTTCCTAGGTGCAAAAATCTCCTTGTTGAAATTTCAATCCTCCTAGCAGAAGTGTTTACTCACTTATGCTAACTCCATAATGTCAGAAAATGAGATGTCACAATCTCCTCTTCTCCTTTTATAGGAGTCTAATGAGTGATTTTAGGAACCCCTCATAAACTCAACAATTAATTAGAATACTTTTTTCCTCATTGTGGGTGTGAAACCCCAAAAAAATCCCACAAATACCATCACCTTTCCCATGTGGCCATAGCCTCATTCCAAGGCCTATTTCACTAAAACGAAAGGATGATCTAGTGCCAACGAATATTCTCACATTCCTAACACCTTATCCTCTTGTGGGAATACCTCCCGAAGCTAAAATAATCAACACTCCCTCTTAGTGAGGGAGGTATTATCCACCACTCTTAGCTTGTCTCTAAAGTAGAAAAAAATCCCCTTTACTAGGGGTTTGATGATAAAACATTGCAATCTGCTCATTTGTGGGAATGCGTTGGAGATTTACTTCTCCCTTTTGTTCTTTGTCTTGCATGAAGTGGTATCCAATCTCAATGTGTTTCAACCTGTCATGAAACACTGGATTTTCAAAGAGTTTGATACAACTCTGATTTTCATACCGAATCACAGTAGGCTCCAATTCCTGACCAAATAATCATGCAAGAATCTTGCAAAGACAAATAGCCTCACAAATCATCAAACTATCTGGCATATACTCTTCCTATGTTGAGTTGAGTGCCACAGAAGTTGGTTTCCTATTGTAACAAGAAACCATTGTTGATCCCACGCTAAAAAAACCACCAGAAGTTCTCTTCTTATTAACTACACTACCTTCCCAATCTGAGTCTGAATATCCATGCAACCTCACTCCATCGTCTCTAACATATCTTAGACCAAATCCAACAATAACTCAAAGGTACATAAGAACATGTTTTGTTCAAATGAATGCACCTGCCTCGACTCTACCATGAACTAACTCAAGATGTTGACAACAAAACATATATGTGTTTTGGTATTGACCAAATACATCAAAGACCCATTCAAATACCTATACATCGTGGGATCCACCAAGTCTAAATCTCAATCCCCCAAAGTATTCAAGTTGGTGGTCATATTTGTAATCATGGGATTGCAGTCCATCATCCCAAATATCCTTAGTATCTCAACTACATACTTCCCATGTCCAAGGAAGACCTCTCCTAGTTGTTTCCACACCTCTAATCCCGAGAAGTACTACATCAATCCAATATCCTTCATCTCAAACTCTAAGGCCAACTCCTTTTTTCACCTGGTAATGAGTTTCTCATCTCCTGTGAGAAACAAATTATCGACATATAAAACCAATATGAGAGGATCATTTCCAACTTGTAGGATATTTAGGTTGGGGTCTGCATCACTCTTGATGAATCCCAATCTCTACAAATACCCACCAATCCTTGAGTACCGTTCCCTAGGTGCCTACGTGATTCCATACAATGCCTTCTTCAACCTGTACACATGGGATTTTCTTCCATGTACCTCAAATCCTTGAGGTTTCTCTATGTCGGTGCAGGCCCCCTTCCCTCTTGGGGATTTTGCGACCTCCCAGTCTTGGGTCTTCAAATTCCTTGAAGTGAATTGGTTTTTTGGGCCTTCAATAGACCCTGAACGGTTAACACATAGGTCCCTTTGATGTTTCCTTCAAGTTTGAGTTACCCTAAACCCTACTCTCTAATGTTTTGGCAACACCAACCTTGCGAGTGCTAGCCCCGCGCTAAACTCCTTCTCCGATGTGACCATGGGCTATAACCTCAGGCCAACCCCTTTCGTAACTACGGGATTCATAAATATCGTGACCTCCATCATTAGTTCTTCCCGAAACTCTTTTCTCTAAATTCGCGGATCTCTGTCGGGTGTCCTCCTAGATATAACAGTCTAGCTATACTTCAGGTTTCACAACTTCAAGAAATATTACATACTCCACACACAACTTCTCTGGACCTCTATCTCCTAGATTTTCTAATTCACTGCCATGTGTCCTCCTTGTAGCCAATGGCTTGGATCTCTTTGCAACTTCACGACTTTAGTGATCCCGCTTCTCAACACTTTAAACACTCTGAAGTGCCAAAATTCTTCATGGCTAACCTCCGTGCGGCTCTCCCTAGATCGTTTGGTCTAGAATGATCTCGATCCATCCTGGGAATATCTTGCTCATTAACCTCAGAAAACCTTAAAGGACTCCTCCCTTTGAATATTTCTCGCTGCTCTTCCTCCCGATCTTGTTCCTCCTTGAACTTTTTCCTCCTTAGAGTGCTCTCTTCGACACTTAGTTTAATTTCAGTCTATGCACGCCTTGCAACAAGTCCTCCTCCATGACTTAGCTTCTCTGTGGGCGACTCTCACTACTTCCCCTGAGCTTTTGAGTCAAAATACTCTATCGCACATTCCTTGAGAACAATATGGAATCATTGCATGTGAAGCTCCAACTTACCTTCCTTGGACTTACCTCTACCCAACACTCTGATCTTCTCAGAATGATTTCTTCAATACCCAGCTAAGCATCGATTCTACGCACACCTTATGACCAACCTCCTTTGGCTTAATCTCTTGAAGGATTAATGTTCCCTCCTTGAAACAATCCTTCCATGCTCTATTGTTCCCTCTGAAAAATATGGCTCCGAGTGTGTTTGGTCTACAAACACCTTCAAACTATCTCTCCTAAAATTTCTAAGTCAAATCAGACTCTGTCACGCACACCTTGCAGACACTATGCACTCTTTTGCACATATAAAGTTCATGTTGTATCTTCTGATCTTATGAGTCGAAATAGTCTTTGTCAACACACACCTTGCAGACGCTATGCACACTTGCACTTTCTCGTAGAAGAGAAACAATTGAAACTTATCTAAATATTCACAGATTCATACATTCAACCATGTAAATGCATTCATAAACACAAGAAATAACAGATAATTTCAAATAGATAAAATTCCTACCATTCATTCATTCAGATAGACACAGTAGCTGCAACACCATACATTTGGAATAGTGCTTCTCTGTTATATTCATTCAACTGGAAATATACATGTGTTCATTCACTCCGATAAGCTTCAACACTCTTAGCTATAATGGAAACAACTATCAATAGCTAGAAGGCCAACAACAACAACAACAACCTCTTATGGGCAACAACACCAAGATTTATACAAGAGGGGCTCTTCGAGCCTTTCCCTCCAACTACTTTAGAGCTATCCTATCGAATTAAAATTATTCAACTACTTAGGATTTATTACAATAAATATTTGTGATAGACAGACAAGACCAAACACATCGAATATGCCTTCTTTAATTCAAAAATATTTCTTCAAAATGTGCGCTAATGCACTTAGTTGTCCTCCACTCGTGCTTTGCTGAAGATGCTCTTGCATCATACTCCTCTAGATGAAAAACTTTATGGAATCCTGTCCATAAGCTCCTACTTTGCCTTTCCATGCTTTTGGATATCTGCTTCGTTTACCCAACTGAAATCTTCCTTTGGGTGTCCTTTCCACTGTACCAAGTACTCAAAATATGTCTTCATTCTGGTCTTCTTACCAATTCTCCAATCTATGATCTTTTCCATATGCATATTTTCATCTACAGGAATCTTCTTTTCCCACTGAATCTCCTTCTGATCTTCTGATCCTCTGGTTCCATCTCCCCTGTAAGGATACAATTCTGAAACGTTGAATATGGGTTTTATGCCCACACCCTCTGGAAGCTCTATCTCATAAGCATTTTCATAAAAATTTCTTAGGATCTTGAACGATCCTATATTCTTTTGCTTTAGTTTATTATATGTTCCTCTTGGGAACCTCTCCTTGCTAAGATGTGATAGAAATTGATCTCTAACTTCAAATTGAAATTTCCTCCTATGTTGATCAGCTCTACATTTGTATTCGTTGTTGCTCCTCTACAACTGCTCCTTGATCTAATTATGAAGCTCCTACATTTTTTCATCAAAGTCTTCGACTCTAGCGCTTCTGAATTCACTCTGCTCTAGATCTCTTAACTCTGACACTCCCCTTGGCTTCATTCCATATACTATTTGAAATGGAATCCTTCTGGTACTTTTTTTTACTGATTCATTGTATGCAAACTTTGCTTGTGCTAGAATCTGATCCCAATGACTATGATGTTCAGTGATAAAACTTCTTATCAAATATCCTAAACTCCGGTTCAGCACCTCAGTCTGTCCATCCGTTTGAGGAGGATATGTAGAATTAAAGGATAGTTTTTGTTCCCAATTTCTTCCACAATGTTCTCCAGAAATGACCAACAAATTTGGTATCTCTGTCTGAGACAATACTCCTGGGCAACCCATGAAGTCTCACAACTTCCTTGAAAATTTTTTTAGCAACGTGTGTTGCATCACTGGTCTTTCGGCATGGGATAAAGTGTGTCATCTTTGAAAATCTATCAACTACCACAAATATGGAATCACTTCCTCTTTGTGTTTTCAGCAATCCCAACACAAAATCCATGCTTATTTCATCCCAAGGCCTCTCTAGAATAGGCAATGGCTGATACAACCCAGTATTTTGTCTCTTTCCCTTTGCAAACTGGCAAATCTTACATATGTTCACGAAATTCTTCACCTCTACTCTCATACCTGGCCAATAATATGAATTGTTCAACTGTGAAAACGTTTTGTCATGGCCGAAATGTTCATCTAGACCTCCACTATGATTCTCTCATCGAGCAATTTGGTATGCAAAATTGGTACCCTTTAAACAACAATCCATCTTGAATTAGATATTCGGACCACTGTCTTCTATTTCTGAGCATGGGATTTTCACACGCTTCATATGCTTCTTTGAAATTTGGATCATCATGGTACATCTCCTTAAGGTGTTCAAACCCCAAGGTTTTCACTTGAAATTCCTATAGAATCAAACATCTCCTGCTCAATGCATCAACAACCTTGTTAGCACTACCAAAAATATGATTAATGACAAAAGTGAAATTTTGCATAAACTCTATCCACTTAGCATGTATCTAGTTTAACTTCTCTTGTCTGGATATGAATTGTAAATCTTGATTATCGCTATACAAAACAAATTACTTTGGAACAAGATAGTGACTCCATTTCTTCAAGGCTTGAATTATAGCATAGAACTATTTATCATAGGTGGGGTACTTTCTCTTAGTATCATTCAACTTCTCACTAAAATATGCAACTGGCCTATTATCTTGGCTTAAGACTGCTCCAATTGAAACTCTACTCGCATCACATCTTACTTGAAATGTCTTTCTGAAATCTAGAAAGACCAAAATTGATTGTTATGCTATCTTCTCCTTTAATATATTGAAGCTCCTCTTGGATTCTTCTGTCCATTTGAAATACTTGTGTCTCTTCTTCACCATATCCATCATTTGTGCACCGATTTCACTGAAATTTTTTATGAACTTTCGATAGAAACTTGCTAATCCATGGAAGCTTCTCACCTCAAATATACTCCTTGGTGACGACCATTCTCTGATTGCTCTCACCTTCTTCGGGTCCATCTTCAATTCATTTGAAAAGATCACAAAACCCAAGTAAATGAGTTTTGTTTTCATAAAAGAGGATTTCTTTAAATTTATCAACAACTTCTCCCGCCTCAACCTCCTCATCACTAGAGTTAAATGCCTCAAATTCTCTTCTTCATTTTTACTCAATACTAGTATATCGTCCAGATATATGATCACAAACTTACCAATAAAATCCTTCAACACTTCATTCATCAACCTCATAAAATTACTCAGGGCATTTTTTAAGCCAAACAACATAACAAACCATTCATACAATCCCTCATTTGTCTTGAAGGTTTTTTTCCACTCATCACCTTCTCTCATCCTTATCTGGTGATATCCACTTTTCATATCTAACTTTGAAAAATAGTTCGCTCCACTTAATAAATCCATTAAGTCATCCATCCTTGGCAATGGAAATATGTACCTGATGGTGATTTTGTTTATGGCTCTTGAGTCTATACACATTCTCCATCCTCCATCCTTCTTTGGACTCAATATTGTGCATGGACTCAAGCTTTCTCTTACTAAACCTTTGTCCAATAAATCTTGAACGTGTCTCTTTACCTCTTCATTCTATTAAGGTGTCAATTTATACGTTGCTTTGTTCGGTAGAATTTCTCCTGCTATTAGATCAATGTGATGGTTGATACTTCTGATAGGTGGGCAACTCACCCACTACTATGTCAGCAAAATTCTCCAACAGCTCCTGAACTTCTTCAGGCAGATCCTCCATAGAAGTGTTTGTAAGGATAACTTTTGGCTTCCTCACTATAGCAAACTGCATCTCATGTTCCTTCTTAACTTCACTCAGGAGTTCCTTCCCACTCATGAGAAGTATACTTGTGTTGTCTTCTTCCTTTACTTTATTTTCCTCAATTGGCAGCAACATGTGTGTCCTACCATTCTTCTCCAAAGTATAGGTATTCTTTCTCCCATGATGGATGGCATTCCTTTCATACTGCCATGGTCTCCCCAACAAAACATGACATACATCCATGGGAATCACATCACACAATATCTCATCTCTATATCATCCTATTTTAAATTCATCAAGGCATTGTTTAGTTATCGTTACCTTATGAACTTTCTACAGACATGAGACTTTATATGGCGTTGGATGTGTAGATGTCTCCAACTCCAATTTATCCACCATCTTTGTGGATACTAATTTATCAGTGCTTCCACTGTCAATTATCACCCTGCAAACTCTGTCTTAGTCTTGCAAGTTGTCCTAAACAAATTGTTCCTCTGAACTGGCTTTTCAACCTTTGGCTCTGGCTTTAAGAGAACCTTCTTCATCATCAGAGGCCTTCCATCTTCTGCAACTTATGCCTCAACAATCTGCTTCTGTGCTTCTGAAATGTGAGCTTCACCTCCTTCTTTCTTCCTCTCGGGACATTCCCAAGACATGTGTCATACTTTTCCACACGCATAACACTTCACCTCTCCTCCTCTGCCTCTTCCTCTTCCTCTAGGAAAATATTTTCTACCACCACTCTGTCTTCCTCGGGAACTTCCTCCTCCCTCATAGTCACTATGTGGTTTCTCAGTCTCACCTTTGGGTGTCTATGCCCTGTCATGGGCAACTCCTTTGCCTTTGTTTGGACTCCGTCCTCTGCCTCATTGACTCTTCTTTCGGGCCAAATTTTCTTCTCTTTTCAGGGGAAAATGAGGCAAGAAAAATGAGGCAGAAAAATCGCAACAGGAAAACTGCGGCAGGGGAATCGTGGCAGGAAAACTATGGTAGAAAAAGTGCAGCAGAAAAAGTGGGGCAGGAAAAATGTTGAAAAAAAGTGTGGCAGAAAAATCACGACATGAAAAGTGTGGTAGAAAAGTCATGGAAGGAAAATTGCGGTAGAAAAATCGCGGCAGAAAAATTGCGTAAGAAAAATCACGGCAAAAAAAACATGACAGAAAAATCATGGCAGCTGATTCGTGGAAGCATAATCGCGACAACAAATTTGCGGAAACAGATCCCTACAAGAAGAAAAAGGTATGGTTTTCATATGTGTAGTGTTGAATTTATGAATCAAGTTGAGGGTTTGCCTTGTAAATATGTCGGATGCCCTCTTGGAAGTTTATGGCTTGATGTAGAGGATCTAAGGCAGATCTATTGAAGTTTAGTATTGGTTCATGTTTGAGGGATTTTGGCTGAGGTATGTTGCTGAAGTTATTGGTACAGATAGAGGTTGTATAAAAATGAGTTTCTAGCACATGGTTTGAGGTACAAACTTGTGGTATAGTGTTTGAGGTATATGTGATCAGATCAGATTGGTTGATGAGTATACAGTGACAAGTTTCTCAATGACATATTTGACAGGACAGGTTGTGATAGTGACATATTCAGTTTCTACATTTGGCACTTATATTTTAGGGTGGTTGGATGGGGCAAGGATAGGTGGTTGTAGCCACCTTTCAGTTGTAGCCAGAGAACATAGGGGGTTGTATCCTCCTTCTGATTGTAGCCAAAGAATTGTGGAGTTGGAGCTTCCCTCAGGTTGTAGCCTGAGAAACTAGGGGGTTGGAGCCTCCTTCTAGTTGTAGCTGGAAAACAAAGGAAGTTGGTGCTTCCTTGAATGTAATTCTTGGCATATAAGAAAATCATTTTGTGGTTTTCTCCCGCATTGGGTTTCCACATAAATATTGGTGTATTGTGAATTGTGTGGATGTGTTTGTTATTTTTTATTATGCATTGATGAATTTCAATCCTTATGATACAGTAAGATATTGATGATGAACAGATTAACATGGTTTAATAAGTAAAAGAATATACATTATGGTTTAAAGGATTATTAATTGAAATAATTGTTCATTATTGATTCACCCCCCATATCAGTAATACAATAGCTTCTCCACAGTTTGTTGGCTCTGAGTGAGTGAATGATGTATATGTTCTTTCTCATCATAGCTAGCTTGCAGTTCAAGGGTCTGAACATGTTTATTTTCTAGCATGTTAATCATTTTCTTAAGTATTTTGATTTAATTTTCTTTCTTGTTCAGTAAATATTCCATCACTTTAGGATTATTAGGATCAACACTCAAAGTTATAATCTTCTTTTCTAGGTATTCTATCTGAATATCCTTGGCTTTTACAATTTTTTTCTCATGCTTCAACAACAATAAGACCCATAATACTCCTTTGTACATCATTTCACTGGTTTGTCGATGTAGTTCAAACATATCCCCAGGTTGAACATTTTCCAAACGGAAATTGAACTCAATGACCTCATAGTTTGCAAATATATGAAACCTTGGAACCTTTCACTCTAGTATTGTCAATATTAGCGCATTTTTCTTATAATCCATGGTTAAAAGAAATTTAGTCTAGGAGTTAACTGGAGGACATAGTTATTTCTTAACATCTAAATTAGTTCTCCTGATATCAAAATAATAATTAGAAAAGATGGGTCGTGTCTCATAACACCCTTGTAAAGTAGTAGAGATGGACTCTCCAACTGACAATAGGGTTGATGTATAATGTTGCATAGTAAACGAAGGAGGATTCTTTTCAATAGAAACAAACCCTTCTCCATTAGATATCTCAATCACCTATAATACACCCTTACCTTTATAGAGAGGATTTGCAATGGTATCATGTATACCAACCTCCTCTTCTTTATTATACTTCTTGTTTATGTGTTCATTTATTTCCATCTTAGATTTTTTGTCAAGGGAACCTCCTTTTCCCAATAAAACTTTTGGCTTCTGAGAAGTTTATGAGGCCCTTATGGAATCTGATTTGTCTATTGGTTAATTATACACCTGTGCCATCAAGATATTTTTTTCTTCTTCCCATGTGTCTAGGTTAGCAGTACTTTCAATTACAGGATCATGTTGATGCTTGTAAGAAGGTTCTCTGGCTGCAATGACTCCCTATGGATCATAAACCCAATTGTTTTCCATTTCAAAATCAAACTTATGCAATGTGTCTTCAGCAAAGCTAAGTGCAGTTCTCAGTTCAACTTGTAAAGGTCCCACCTCATTTGGAAGCTTCCAGGTGACTAACTTCTTATGTTGAGTGAAATGAAGATGATCTTCCATCATTCTTTATCTGATATACTCCGGTGAAAAAATCCTACGAGTCAGAAACATTGGCAATTATATGGCTCTCCCTCAAAGCCATAAACCCTAATTAAGGTATGTGTGTCTAACAAATACCAGTCCCCCTCAAAGCCATAAAACCTAATTAAGGTATGTGTGTCTAACAAATACCAGTCCCATGTACAAGTTTCCTTAGTCAACTAAGGCATTTTATTCATATCACTGAACATTCTTAGGGGATAAAACTAATGAATAATACTATACACAGTACTCATGTACTTATTACCAAAAAGAGAGAAACCATGATTATGCTCTTTCACTCTTATCTCTTTGGTCGATTCCATCACAGGCTCCAAACCAAAAGTGTCATCACTTATATGTAAGACTATCTTCTGAAATGTAGAACATGTATGAACGATGTGTATGAACCATGCACAGATTGTTGTAAAAGTGTGAAGTTTTACCTTGAGGCCATAACTTGGTAATTCTAAAATTACCTCAATCACCTATTAAATCCCCCTTTTAATGCTTTCAAGACACGTGTAGGTTCGATTTTGGAAATAACCATAATATTTACCAAGTGCACAAAAATTTGGATGACATCATCAATGTACAATAGACACATGGAAAGTTATCATCAGTCCAAGTGGTTTCCTAAGTGGAATGGTTGTTAGGCTTGATGGAATTTGGTTGGTAAATGTGTCTCTCCCTCAGCAATAATCACTTTTGAGTGGTTGTGTTGAAAAATATGACTAGGTAGTGGTGAATTGTCGAGTGTAATCCCACACCATGTCCAAGTGGGAGCTTGGTTGTCCATGATTGATCTACACCATTCTCCAACTCAAAATTGTGTGGATGCCTGGCCATGTGGCTTGTGTGATACCATCAGTGGTATCGCATGGGAAACTGGGTGGTTCTCACATAGTGGAAGAGCAGGCGGAACCAATAAACCATGGCCACATATCACACCCTGAAACCACCTCTCTCATGCCTAAATATCGTTAAACATCGAACGAGTTATGGGCATGAGATGTGTTATACTTCATTAATCATGTGAGGAAAAATATACTTAGATTTGAGTCATTGATATCACTTCATTAATGCCACATGTGGAAATGTTGGCCCTTAGCCCTCGATCACATCCCCTGGTCATTGATATAATCCCCCCGACTAGCTCGTGGTCTCTTGTGCATATATTTTTAGCTCCCAATGGATTAAATTAGGCTCTCTTTACATAATATTATCCCTAATTCCTTGTTTCACAACCTTTTCCACTTCAAATGCTCATTGTTAAGGTCAATTATTCCATGATACAGGATCCAATTGGTCTTCTCTCTTTGACAACATCAAACTCAAAGTTGAAACTACCTCTAAATCACGCAGTGCCCTCAAAAAAAACATTTAACCATGTACTAAAAATTATATTATAATTAATGAAAGTTATATACTTTCCTGAAGGACATAACTTATAGGTTCACTTCAATAGGTATCAGAGTGGTTGTTCTATAAACCCATGGTCAAAAATTATTTTTCTAGTAGCAATACCATAATAGTGGCTCATCCTTCAAGGAATTACTGGGAAAAGAATTGCTTTCAAAAATATATGATCTAGACCCCATTTAAAAAGAAAAAGAAAAAGAAAACATTGAAATAATTAGCTCGTGGCCCAAACTCCTTAAAAAAAAAAAAAAAAAATCCAAGTTCTTTTAAAGTGCACCTAAAGAAGTATTAAGTCAAACAAAGATTTCATAGTTGGTAATTAAAGTGAATTGCCACATACATGGTAAGAAAAGGTTATTACAAAGGGAAAGTTTCCTAATTCTTTTAAAATGCACATGAAGAAGTACCATGTCAATCAAAAGATTCTGAAGTCACATAGAAGTAAAGTGTGTGTGTGTGTGTGTGTGTGTGTGTGTGTGTGTAGTTTACTAAAAATAGATCACATATTAATTGCATATGAAGTAGATCTACCAACTATCATAGGTTAAATCACACTATAATACACTCAAACACATTTTCCATCTATCACAAGTCCTCCTAGCTATCACGCCCACTAAAAATAAATCACATGTTAGCACTCAATGAAGTAGATATTCCACCTATCACAAGTGAAAATGCATTCCATCATAAGAAAAACTAGGGTTTCAACCATTCACTAGTACAAGTGCTCATCTCTAGCACAGTAGGGTTTCACCCCCCAATTGTTGAATTTTGTAACTATGGTCGGTCTTCACAATGTGAAAAGTGAAAAGTGAACAGTGAACAATGAAAAGTTGTATATGTTGGGGAGACCAGTTTAGTATAAATAAGGAGATAGTTTGGCTCATTTGTAACTCAATAAATTCGCATCTCATAGTAAATATTTTGTTCTCTTTGTGATATGTGTTATTATTCTACAACATTTATATGGTTGAATTTATAAAGTATATTTTCTTAGTGATAAGTTGAAAAGTGAAAACAAAATATTATTAGAAGTAATTATCAGTTTTCAGAAATATTGTGCTATTATCTATTGCACTAGAAAAATCAACATCGTATCAAAGCATCGGTAAAGAAGAAATCCATAGATCACCATCTAATAAGACTTATCTTCAAGAAACCTTTCTTCTCTTGAAATTCTACAACAATGATTTCCACTATGAAATCAGAAAACAAGCTAGAAGGAGATTCAAAGATAAGGATTGATCTTATCCTTGCCAAGAACAAAGTTCTGGACATTGTGAAAGGAAATATTGTGGAACCACAAAATGATGTAGAACAATAAAAGGAACCTCAGAATAAAGCAGAAAAGGAAAATTCCAGGGAAAAATACATCAATTCCATGAGTATCAATGTAGACTCTATTAGAGACCATTTCATTCCTTACATATCAAATATGGATACGTCAAAGAAAATGTATGATTCCCTAACCAATCTATTTACAGTCAAGAATGTTGTTCAAGTGATGAGCTTGAAGAATGAGCTTTGTGATACCAGAATGACGAAGGATGATACTATATCTTCATATTTTGTGAGGATATCCCAACTAAGAGATCAACTCCAATCTATCAATGAAGTTGTTCCTGATAAAGAGATCGTGATTATTTCACTCAATAGTCTACCTAGATCATAGGATGCCTTTGATTCAAGTATGAACACAATAAAGGAATTTCCTACCTTTGAATAACTATGGACCTGTTGTGCACAAGAAGAATCAAGGATCACATCAAAGGAAAGAATTTAGAAAGAATAAGATGCTCAAGCTTATGCAGCAAGATTCAAGAAGAATGGAGGCAAGAAGAAGTTTGGCTTTCAAAACAACAAATCAATAAGGAGACCTAATCATCAAGTGAAAAGAGACATGTCAAAAGTCCAATGTTTTGGTTGTCATAAATTTGGCCACTGCAAACATGATTGTCCTAAATCGGAAAGAAGAGGAAAGTAAGACATCATTCTTCAGTTGCAATGTGAATGATGAAGAACCTTCAAAGAAATTCAAGCATGAAGATACATGTTTCTTCTAGCTCTCATCCCTCGCAAGATCTATTGAAGATAATGACGATATGTGGTTGATTGATAGTGGAGCTTATAAATATATGACATGTAATCGTGTCAATATCTCAAGTATGAGGGAGAAGAGGATCTCTCATAGTGTGGAACTTGGAGACAAAAACTCTTATGTAGTCAAAGGAATTGAGAAGGCATATATTGAGTTGGAATCAAGTAACAATTTTCATCTCAGTAATGTTCTCTATGTACCTGGTTTGAAGAAGAATTTGTTCTCCATTTCTTGTCTAGAATATAAAGGAGATAGAATAGTGTTTGTTGATGGGAAAGTACTTGTATGACCCAAGCGCTTTAGTATAGAAGATGATAGAGTTATTGGAATTCGTGATGGGAGACTATATAAGATCCTAGGTAAAAATACTCAATCCCTTGTACAAGATGAAGTCAATCCTAGAGAATTATGGAATATAAGGTATGTTCACCTTCATTATCAAGCATTTCCATCTCTAAATCAAATGGTGGTAGGTGTACCAGAATTGAAACCAGTACATGAAGGTGTTTGCAGAGGCTGTGCACTTGGGAAGAATGTTAAGAAGCCATTCCCAAGTAGTGAAAATAGATCTAAGGAGATATTGAACTTAATACATTCAGATGTATGTGGTCCTATGCCTATGAAGTCTCTAGGAGGATCTCTTTACTATGTAACATTTATTGATGACTTCTCATGAAGGGATTGGATGTACCTATTGAAGACGAAAGATGAAGTATTTGACAAGTTTCAAGAATTCAAGGTTGAAGTGGAAAACTTGATAGGTAAGAACATCAAGACTCTAAGGTATAATAATGGAGGAGAATACACATCCATAGAGATCATTTCCTTTTTTAAAGCAGTTGGGATTAAGAGGGATTTGATTGTCCCACATAATCCTTTTGTACAGAATGTTGTGGCAGAAAGGAAGAACATATCTATTGAAGAATATATTAAGGAAATGATGAATGATCAAAATCTATCCATGTTTCTATGGGGATAAGTAGTTATGGAAGTTGTATATGTTCATAATAGAATACCCCATCGTATATTAAAGAACATGACTCCAGAAGAATCTTTCTTTAGAAAGAAACCAATTGTTGAACACCTTAGGATCTTTGGTTGTCATGTTTATATTCATGATCCCAAGGACAAAAGAAATAAGTTGGAGCCTTCAGGAAAGAAGGGAATATTCGTTGGATATAGTGAGTCATCAAAATCCTATAGAATATATATTTCTAGGACAACAGAAGGTTGAAGTTAGTCAGGAGGTGACTTTTGATGAAAATATTTCTTACAGAAAATATATAGAAGATTCCATGGACTCCAACGATGAAGAGGAACATGAAGATCCCAAGAAAGAAAGTACAGGTTCTCCAGATCGTCCTGATGAAGAACCAGAACGACCACTTGGACCTATGAAACCAGTTATTGTTCCTGAGACAAGAAAGAGACTAGGATGTCTCAAATCCACCTTATAGGAAGAAGTAGGACATGAAGCTCCAGGTGGCACCTCCAAGGAAAGAAAGAGACCCAAGAGGTTGTCTAGTTATGTGGCACTTATGACAAATCATGCGAATACAGAACCTTCCATGTTTGAAGAAGAAGTCAAGCAGAAAGAATGGAAGGAAGCTATGATGGAAGAAAATCAATCCATCATGAAGAACGATGTATGGGAATTTTTGCCTAGACCTGAAGGGAAGTCTGTAGTGACTTCAAAGTGGATTTACAAGATTGAACATGCAGTGGATGGAAGTATTGATAAATACAAGGCAAGGTTCATGGCTAGAGGGTTCTCTCAGAAAGAGGGAGAAGACTATGATGATACATTTTCTCCTATTGATTGATACACTTATATTAGATCTGTTATCTCTCTTACAACTTCCATGAGATGGAGTATATATCATATGGATGTGAAGACATCTTTTCTCAATGGAGTGATTAAAGAATAAGTGTACATAGAGAAACCTCAAGGTTTTGAGGTGCACCAGAGAGAGTCCCACGTTTGTAGATTAAAGAAAACCTTGTATGGACCCAAGAAATCTCCAAGAGCTTAGTATACATGGATTGATAGCTACTTGACGACACTTGGATTCTTTAAGAGCTATGTTGATCCAAACCTTTATTACAATTCTATGAACAATGCACCTGTGATTCTACTACTATATGTTGATGACTTATTTATGACAGGTACATAGCATCTCATTATTCAATGTAAGAGGGAGTTAGCCTCTGAATTTGAAATGAAGGATCTTGGTCTCATGCACTATTATTTGGGACTAGAAGTATGGAAGAAGCCTAGTGAAATATTCCTAGTTCAAGGGAAGTATGTTATAATGATCCTTCAAAAGTTTTGGATGATGGATTGCAAATCCATGGCAACTCCCATGGTGACAAATATGAATAAGTTGAGAGACTCTGATTTTGATCGGGTAGACCCCTCCACGTACCAGAAGTTTATTGGCTCATTGATGTATTTGGTTAATACTAGGTCAGACATTTTCTTTGTTGTGAACATGTTGAAACAGTTCTAGGTGGAACCGAGACATGAGCATTGGATAGTCGCAAAGAAAATTTTGAGATATTTGCGTGGCATGCTAAATTAGGGTTTGAGATATGTCTCAAACAATTTTGTACAGATGCATGGATATATGGATTATGATTGGGTAGGGAGTAGAAGTGATAGAAAGAGTACTTATGGTGTATGTTTCACTTTGGGCTTTGCTATAATATCTTGGGCTAGCAAGAAACAAAAGTATGTCACACTCATCACTACAGAGGAAGAGTATATTGTAGCTTGTGATGCTTGTATGGAAGCAGTATGGATCTGTAAGCAATTTATAGACTATTTGACCAAACGCTGGACTCGACTATGATATAATGTGATAATCAAAGTTGTGTGAAGCTTTTAGAAAACCATGTGTTCCATGACAAGTCGAAGAACATTGTGTAATATCCTTAGGCCAAACCCAATTGTAAATGTAAATACAAATGTACGTAAGTTGGTGAGTTGTTTGACATCGTTTTTGTATGCACCTTCCATGGTATAGTGCACGCATGTACTGCATAGTAAAATGATGAAGTGTGCACATTCTAGGATATTGCGTTCAACAACTTAAGTGCACGCGATTTTGAGGCCAGGGAGCCTTTGTGTATGTGCTTTGTTTTATAGGCTGGTGAGCCAGTTTTGTGATGATTAGGCCGGAGAGCCTAGATGTTAAAGGCCAGTGAGCCTATTTTTGTATATATCTTATCATTAATATAAAATACATCGTTGCGCCCAGACTAACCATGATAAAAGAGTATGGGGGACTAAACTACACTATTTAGGGAAAGGGGGGGCTAAAAATTAAGGAAAAAGGGCTAAGCTAGGGAGCTTAAGCCAAAAAGGAATATTATATTATATTTTCTTAAAGTATAAATTATGGATAATTATTTTATCCTAAGTTCCAAAGTTGGGGAAAAGTGGGCCAAAGTAACTTCCAACATGATAAGTGTCAAGTTGGGGACATGCATACATATTGTTTGGACTTAGTTCATTTTCCTATCATTCCTTCCATTAGGAGTCATCCATTCATCCATAAGATGATCTTTCACTCATGCAATCAACTATCCTCCATACTTTCATGTCATTGTACCTGAACCTGCTCTGTACCCATACATGTTTGTGTACCTTTTTAGCTTGGGAGTTGGACTGAAGAAGAGGGTTGTCAGGCCCATGGGATATTGAAGAGGCAGGTTGTCAGGCCCATGAGTAGTCTTTTTGGGTGAGAGAATTATTGGGAATTTATTTTCTGAAGGTGCTAAACTACAGCTACAGGGCTCTAAGACTTCATGTTCAGCATGTTGTTGAAGCCCGAAAAGGAAGTGGGGTAGTCAAAGGACTGTTGAGCGGAGAAGGGGCACACTTCCAGGGGTGATACAAGCATGTGGGGAATGAGGGACTATAGGTTGTTAGTTTGAGTTGGCACCTGTGACGGAGTCTTTCCTATTGTCTATGATCCATTAGCATGTTTAGGAATCCCTTTACCCGGGTGGAGTTTAGTCCCATCTCGAGGGTGACCCACTGCTGAGAGTGATGAGAAGTGTGGTCTAAGGTCGACAGGTTCGTGGAAGGTCTGCATGCAGTTGGTGATATTATTACCAAGATAAGTGTCAATTGTGTGTTATTTTATATGTTGCATTATTATTTGCGTGTTTATTTTTATGGGTTTGTCTTATGTGTGGTTTATAATTGTCTTTATATTTATGGTTATTTTATGTATATGATGCATGTATATGTTTATTGTTATTTCAGTATGAATTTGTGCATTTATAGAATTTAGTTGTTTGTTTACGTTTCAAATATATAAGTTCTACAAGAGTTTTGTGTGTATATTTTTTAATTCGAAAAATTTATGTAGCATAGCTCAGTTGGATGTTGAGTATTTTACAGTATGTTGAGAAAAGAATGAAAGTGTTTTCTAGAGCAGCATGGCCCAGCATGGGTGGTCTTGGATGTTACAACATGGTATCAGAGCTTCAGTTTTCAACACCGAGCCTGCATGGGCCGAGCAAGTTGAGTTGAAGCAAAATTGCATAGAGGATTGATTTCGAAGTGGCCAAATTTTAGTTTGTAGAGCATCTATGGTAGAAAGTAACAACAATTGGGAGGAATTGGGAAAAAACCCAAATTTCTATTGTTAAATTCATGGGGAAATCGAGAAATTTTTCCAAGTGGTGAGATATTATTGATTTAACATATGTTCTAACAAATTCAGACCTGGAATTGGCTGAATTTGAAGTTACAATGAAGTCATAACAGATGGAGTGAGATTAGTAATTAAAATTATCAATTCATGAATTGAGTGTGGGAAAAATTTGTTCCGGAAATGTCAAACCACAACGATTTGTTGTTGCAGAGGTTGAACTGGGGTTATGAGGGTGAAATTGAACAAATTTCATAGTTGTAGAATATCTATGGTAAAAATTGGGGAAAAGTTAAGTAAAAGCCCTAATTTCTACAGCGTAATTCATGAGGAATTGTTGCATATAAAAATGTTGGTGTGCAGGTGCGCACGCTAAATTTTAGCATTGCGCGAAAAAATGTTGGTGTGCTGGTGCGCGCACTAAATTTTGGCACCACACGGAAAAATGTTGGTGTGCAAGTGCGCATGTTAAATTTTGGCACCGTGGAAAAATGTTGGTGCTGGTGCGTGCGCTAAATTTTGGCGTCGTGTGGAAAAATGTTGGTGTCCAGGTCTGCGTGCTAAATTTTGGCATTGTGTGGAAAAATGTTGGTGTGCAAGTGCGCGTGCTAAAATTTGGCGCCACGCGGAAAAATTTTGGTGTGTGGGTGCATGCACTAACTTTAGCATTGCGCAGTGCGGATTGAGTGACGCATGCGTAATACTGGAGCACACGAGATGCATATGCATATTAAGGTGTGTGCAGTGTACACACGCATAAATATGGCACGTGTGGTGTACGTAGTATTGGCAGAGAGCAGAGGAATTTTGTTGGTGCGCGTAGAATGTGGGTATATATTGTCATGCGACAGTTTATTTAATGGTGCGCGCAGAGTTTTGTTGTGTGGTGGGGGTGTATTAAACTTTGGAATGGTGCAGCGCATAGATTGGAATGTGTGTGGAATATTAGCGCACAATACAAAAATTGCGTGCAATAGGTAATAGTGTAAGAACCAAAATTTTGTGCGGTGAATATTGGCGCGCGATAGAAAAGTAGCGCGTGCAAGTTATTGGAGCGACAGAGAAGTGATGAAAAATGGTTATAGGTGTACAGAGCATGATTTACCTTATGGTGTTTCTATGCATTCTATATATGGGTGTACAGGTTGAAATTTGTGCATTCAAAGTCACTCAGATGGTGAACAACAGCAGAAAACCAACGATTTTTTGTGACGTTTTATATGGTTTGAACGTCATATTTTTGCAGCATGTTTTTGAAGCCCTTAACAAAGTTTTTAGCTACTTGAAAACCATGGATTGGCCTAGAACTTCAGCAGGTTGTAACTAGTAGTCCGGAACCCAGAAAAAGGTGAAACTTGGGAAAACATTCCAAAATATGCATATGAAGAAACCCAATTGAGATCCCATGAAAAATCCAATGGAGTAGGTGCAAAATTTCATAATTACAGTGCATAGTTGCACCAAGTTGAAGATTGAACAAGAAAATTAATGGGAAATTTTCAAATAACCGTAACTCCCTGCTCAAGACTCGGAATTGAGCATGGGAGTAGGCGTTGGAAAGATCTCGGATAGTAGAATATAATTACTCACCTGGAAAATTGATCTGGGCATTCAACTTTTTCAGGAAATCAGAAGAAAGAGTTATGATATATTATTGAACCATAATGGTTCATATTTTTCATGAAATTGTTGATTCAGTTAACCTGATAATTTCTTGTTGGATGCACATTTGCATAATTAACAACAAATAGATCAGATCAGAATCAACACAAAGTCCATAGGAATGGAATATTCATAAGGGACTTACAGCCAGGAAGATGATATTGGAGGGATGGATTTCCATTTGGGCATTGAAGGAACAAACTCCAATGGACATGGAGAAGGAAGAGATGAAAACATGAATATGGTTGAGATCATTAAAAATTTACAAAAGGATGTACAAAGCTATAAAACTAATAATGAAAGGATTATGAGAGCCAAGGAGCAGTAAGAGGAATTCAACATGAAGTTAATGCAGAACTTGAACAGAATAGAAAAGAAATTGGATAAGGAGAGTGGCTCAAGAAAATCAGTAAGTCATAGGTCTTCTGGTGAGAAAAGAAGAACAAGAAGTGTTAGCAGACATCACCATCACTCCCTGATCCATTCCAATAAGAGAGCACACAATAGCTCAATTCCATCTCCTATCAGGAAGCATAAGAGGTCTGGGGTGGATGAGCTACGAGGAGAAATGAACAAAATCAAACCCCCTACATTTGATGGTGAGCACCAGAAGGATGAAGATGCAGAGACATGGATGTTGGGCATGAGAAAGTATTTTCAATTGCATAATTATTATTCTCATGCAGAAGGTAGAATTTTCATTTATCAACTCAAGGGAAAGGCATCCATGTGGTGGGATCAGCTTTTGCAGGTGCAACACATTAAAGATAAAAGTGTTACTTGGAGGGAATTCAAGAAGTATTTTGAGAATAAATACTTGACTAAGATAAACTATGACAATAAAATGAAAGAGTTCTTTGAACTCAAGCTTGGGAGCATGACCATAGATGAATATGAGAGAATGTTTTTAGAACTTCCAAAGTATTTTTATAGTATCATGATCCCAAGACATTGGAGGAGACCATAAGGTGATCTAAATGCCTATATGATAAAAAAAAAGCAAGGTCAGCTTTCCAAAAGGCTTGGGAAGAAAAAAAGAAATTCAATATGGATTAGAGGAAAAAGATAACTAAGCCATCATTCTTCAGAAATAATACTCAAGGATAGCCAACTTATAGACAACCTAGAATGATTGAGGCATGGGGTTAAAGCCCAAGGCAGCCACCTATTCAATGTTGGGGTTGTAAAGGAGATCATATGTTTAGAGATTGTCCTCACAAAGGTGAAAAAGTGAGGTCTATCCATAATGTACTGCAACCTGAAACAATGGAGGACATGGGGAGAAATGTACCAAGGATCTATGTAGCCCTGGACAACAAGCAAGCAGAGTATCAGTCACATATGATTGAAGTGGAAGGTATGATAAAAAACCAAACCATTGTTATTTTAATAGATTCAGGATATAGTCATAGTTATATAGATCCTAAGATGGTGGAAAGTTTGCATTTGTCAATAAGAAAGCATGGAAAATCTTAGTTGGTGCAACTAGATACCAGAGCCAAAAGAAAATTTAATGAGATGGTTAAGTCATGTATTATGGACATGACTATACTGAACACCAGGGTAGATTTGAACATCTTTCCTTTAGGTTCCTATGACTGTCTAATTGGGATGGATTGGTTGGACCAGCATCATGCTATCCTAGATTGTCATAAAAATGCATTTACTTGCTTGAATGAGGAAGGGAACCTAAGGAAAGTGTAGCGAATTCCCAGGGAAATAACCATCATAGAAATTTCAATATTGCAGTTGAAGAAATGTTACAGAAAAGGGTGTCAAATATTTGCAACTCATATGGAAGAGACACCTAAAGATAAGGTGCCAAATTTGGAAGATCATACAGTCATAGAAGATTTTGAAGATGTGTTCAAGGAGGTACCAGGACTACCCCCAAAGAGAGATATTGATTTCTCTATAAATTTAATGCCTAGAGCAGCTCCAGTGGCAAAGACTCCTTACAGAATGAGTACACCAGAGATGAAGGAGTTGCAAATGCAGATTGAAGAACTTATGAAGAAAGAGTATATATGCCCAAGTGTGTCACCTTGGGGTGCCCCAATCCTGTTCGTGAAGAAGAAATATGGGGCATTAATATTGTGCATTGATTTCAGACAGTTGAATATGGTAACTATGAAGAACAAGTATTATTTGTCAAGGATTGATGACCTCTTTGATCAATTGAAGGATGCAAAGATATTTTTAAAGATAGATCTCAGGTCAGGATACCATCAAGTAAGTATTAAAGAAGAAGATATCAGCAAGACCACCTTCAGAACAAGGTATGGTCATTATGAGTTAACAGTGGTGCCATTTGGGTTGTCAAATGCACCAGTTGTTTTCATGTGCTTAATGAATGGTGTTTTCCAAGAATATTTAGACAAGTTTGTCATTGTCTTTTTGGATGACATCCTTGTATATTCCAACTTAGAAGAATATCATGAGCATCATTTGAGGATGGTGTTGCAAGTATTAAGGGAGCATCAGTTGTATGCCAAATTGAGTAAGTGCTCATTTTATCAGAAGCAAATTCATTATTTGGGACATATCATTTCAAAGGATGGGATAGCAGTGGATCCTGAGAAGATAGAATCCATTAGAGAATGGTCAGTGCCAAAGAATGTGATAGAAGTCAGATCATTCATAGGCCTTGCAAGCTACTATAGGATATTTATTGAAGGATTCTCAAAGATTGCACATCCAATCACTTCCTTACAAAACAAGGGTGTGAAGTTCTAGTGGACATCGGATTGTAAATAGAGTTTCCAACACTTGAAACAATTATTAACAAATGCTCCAATACTAAGGATTGCAGACCCAAATGAAGACTTCACTGTATGCAAAAATGCATGTAAAGAAGGACTTGGTGGAGTCCTTAGTCAAAATGGGTTTGTTATATGTTATGAATCAAGGAAGTTGAAGGAGCATGAAAGACACTATGCCACTCATTATTTGGAATTGGCATCCATAGTGCATGCCTTGAGGAAATTGAGACACTACCTCATGGGGAAAAGGTTTGAGCTAAGGACAGGCCATAATGGTCTGAAATATTTATTTGATCAACCAACTTTAAATGCTAGGCAAAGCAGATGGTTAGAATTTCTAAGTGAATATGACCTTGATATAAAGCATATCAAGGGGAAAGAAAACAAAGTAATTGATGCACTCAGCAGAAGAGTGCATGAATTTCATGCTACAACCATTAGCATGTACCAATCCGATTTGAAAGATAGAATTTTAGAGGCTGCCAAATCAGATTTTCAATACAAGGAATTAGTGGAAAAATTACAGCAAGGTAATTTGTAGCAGAAAATTGAAGAAAACAAGCTAGATAATGATGAAATTCGGAGGTACAGGGGCAGAATTTATGTAACAAATTCCCATGAATTGAAAAATATAATATTGGGAGAAATGCATAATGTACCTTATGTTGGGCACCTAGGTTATCAAAAAATTATTGCAGTTGTCAAAAGCCAATATTATTGGCCAGGAATGAAAAAAGAGGTTGTTGATTTTATTGTCAAATGTTTGTAATGTCAAAAGGTAAACACTGAGCATAGACACCCAACTAGTTTTCTACAGCCATTACTCATTCCTGAGTGGAAATGGGAATTTGTAACAATGGATTTCATCACCAAAATTCCCAGAACAAACAAGCAACATGATTCTATCATGGTAGTGGTGGATAAGCTTACTAAAGATGCCCATTTTATTCTAGTTAAGCTCACTCACAAGGAATCCAACATTGTTGATGTTTATATGAGAGGAATTGTTCGATTACATGGGATACCCAATACAATTGTGTCTGACATATATCCAAAATTTACCTCAAATTTTTGGAAGGGGTTATTTAATGGATTTGGGACAAATTTGAATTTTAGTATAACTTATCATCTAGAATCAGATGGACAAATAGAGAGGGTGAATCAAGTGATTGAGGATATGTTAAGGATGTATGTGATGGATAAACCATCAAAATGGGAAGACTACCTACACTTAGTAGAGTTTGTTTATAACAATGGGTACCAAACATCTTTAAAGATGAGCCCATTTGAGGCACTTTATGGTAGAAAGTGCAACACACTGGTAATCTAGGATAACCTAGCAGATAGAGTAGTGGTTGGGCCAGATTTACTCAGGGAAATGGAGGAGCAAATGTTGAAAATAAAACAAAATTTAAAGGTTGCCCAAGATAGGCAGAAAAGTTATGTTTATAAGGGAAGAACTCACAGCGAATTTAAAGTTGGGGACCATGTATTCTTCAAAGTGAAGGCCAACAGAAGTTCCCTGAAGTTGGAAAATTGTTCAAAGTTGGCAGCTCGCTATTGTGGGCCATTTGAAATCCTAGAGAGGATTGGTCTAGTGGCTTATATGATTGCATTGTCTACATCTATGTCTGTTCATAATGTATTCCATGTATCATTACTCAAGAAATATATACCTGATGTTAATCATGTTATTGATTGGAATGTGATTC
>ML790186.1:796916-807629 GCA_009831015.1 Picea engelmannii | reverse complement strand
TGTACACTTACTTTATCCCTATTGTTTCCATGATATGGAGTTTGTTAGACTAGCTAATACACTAATCACTATGTTGTAATTAATGGGAAACATACACTTATAGGGAGAATACATGGTATTGTAACTTGGCTTAAAGATGGTATTGTAATGACATCTATTACTAAAAGCTTAGATACGGTATATGTCATGATATATTAGTAATAACATGTATGATAAGATGTATACCATTGACTATATATGTAAAATGGATCTGTATTAACTAATGGTAATGCTTCTATGATTCAGGTAGTCTATGATTACTGTATGTTCACTAGTATGTACACTATAACTAGGAGTGATGCCCAGCTTAGATATGGTATATGTCATGATATATTAGTAATAACACGTATGATAAGATGTATACCATTGCCTATATATGTAATATGGATTTGTATTAACTAATGATAATGTTTCTATGATTCAGGTAGTCTATGATTATTGTATGTTCACTAGTATGTACACTATAACTAGGAATGATGCCCAGCTTAGCTCCAAGTAATACGAATGATTCGGGGAATTACAATGGAATCAGATTAGACATAGGATAGTTAAAGCTAATAAGTGTTATAGCAAGATTTTCCTCACCCTATGCAATATTGCACAGAGGGCCTTTTTCCATTTCCTTATGCATACTTTTCATCCCTTTTTGCAAATTCCAGAGATAAAAAATACATGTTTTCCACATGTACACACTTGGCCTACTATACAACATGTGTATACGCAGGCTGCACCACTACAGCCAACGTACGTCGGGATTTGCACCCAAAAATGAAAAATGGTGTCGACTTCCATGTCATGACAAGAGATCTATGATCCTTGGCCTTCCATATACTGGAAACATTCTAACTCGGCCCTTCAGTTCCATTTGAAGGCTATAAATGGGCCAATTCTGAGCTATGGAAAAGAGGAGAAAGATTTCAACTTTGAGAGAAAAGTTACTCTCGATAAACTATTTACTTCATATTGAGTCTGCATCCCTTTGTCCTTTAAGTCTGAACACAGTGTTCAGCCCCCAATATCTTCCCTTATTGATTGAGAACTTCATTGTTTCTCTTTTATGAGATTTCCTTTGGTGAAGGATTGAAGTGGTGGAGGCCCAGCTGGAAGGAACTTCGTTTCTCGGTTCCAAACCATGTCAACATGTAAGTATGTAAAATTTTCACTTCTATTGATCATATATTAATAGAAATACTCTTTCACATCCAATTGATATCTTTCAGGTATTTGAATTATTATTCCATGGGCGTATTTGTTATGTATATTAATGTATTGTGCTATCGAATGTGATAACATCATATATTATCACCATATGCTTGCTTTGCTTGGTTGTTAAGGACTAGTTGCAGGTATATTGCTTTGGGTCAAGTGCTCAACGATGGACTTCATTGAATGTCTAGACGAGGTAGAAATTTTATCTTTCCTTGCTAGCATATTAATTTATATAGAATACTTGAGAATAGAGTTGATTTCTACAGTCATTCCCGTCTAATGTGGTTTACCCCTAGCCATAGAGAGATTTTCCTCGTAACAGAATTGGCGACCGTAGTGGGGATTGAATCTTCTTTCTTGGAGTTTAGAGTGTTTTTCTCCTTATATTTCTCTCGTTCCTATTGTGTTTATTTTCGTATTATTGCTTGAAAACCTCTGTTCACTCTAGGTCTGAGTTTTCAGCCTTTTCCCTTGCCTAGAATTGTTTTTGAAAAATATGCGCGGGTTTTTGCTTGAAATTTGTGTATATACGCATGGTGTCCTTCTGCAAGCTGCGTACATACATGTTGTTTCCATGAAAAGTCGCGTACATCATCCTTATTTGCTTGTTTTCTGGGTTTGGTGGTTGTTGGGTAGGTTTTGATTATTGTTGATTCTTCTTGGGTCTCTGTAGTGACTGTTAAGTATCTATGGGATGACAGGAAACCTGTTTTTGGTTGAATTTCTAGGCGGAGTCTTTCTCATCACCTTTTCATTTTGATTTTCCTTGTACATTGGGTTGGGTGTTTTCCTCCTTGGTATCCTACTTGAGTTGTCTTTTTCTATACACAGTAGAGTTTTTATATATCAAGTTGTTGTTCAGTCCATGCATTTTCATTTTTCTTATATTGAAAATACAAAAATATTAGGCATTTTTCATTGCTTGGCATTTTGATCTTTTGAGTCTTTGTCATTATCTTAGCGCATGTAAAGAAAGATTGCATTTTTACTTCAGAATTGCAGAGTTAAAATTGAAAATTTCATTTGTTTTAAGAAGCATATCATTCATTGAAAATTGAGGTTAGGACTTTTCATTGTATTCATATTTACTTTACTTGCTGAGTCATAACATCATGAGTTTCACTACCATACCTTTTTTAGTAAGCACGACCACTAAAATTAACGCTATAATTTAAAATTGATTAGTCACGATTTTATTTTCTAGGGTGCACAAACTAGCTCAGGATTTAGTGCCTTGGAACAGGATTTTGTGAGTAAATTTATCCAAGGCTATTAAATCAACATATGTGTCTGACAAAGGGAGTGGAGAAATCCATTGTATAATCGCTAATATCAGGAGGCTCCTCTTACACTGGAGTTAATCACGAGGTCGTGTGAGGCTAATTAAAGGGATATCCCCCTGATACCTTCTTAACGTCAGATATAATTCTGAGGATCTTGATAGTGCCCTTACCTCTGTGAGAGGCGATACTTTCAAGGTTTCGGGCTTTGTTGCCCTGCCCATACGATGGACCTGACTTATGATTTCTCTCTTGTGCATCAGTTATACATTGGTTTCATATTTTCTTGACTTAGGTGCCACATAGGTTACTTGCAGGGGTTATTCTGTAGGTTCCCTGGGTCATATAAGGGTCAAATAGCACACAACCTTTATGGATGATTACCTCTCCGGGGGGATCTGGTCGACTGTTGTTAAGCCCACGAGGACCCTTATAACTGATTTTGTTACCTCCGATCTTTAGCAAGGATTATCAGGCCCCTCTCGGGTGAGACATACCTTCTTTAGGGAGGGAGACAGAGACCTATCATATTTACGTAATATAAGCATAGTCATGGTCACACTGTATTACTATCGATCCTAGTTATATGAGCATAGTAACCAGTACTCTTCTATATCAATTCCACATGTTATAACTATCATATATTATGGGATTATTTATCCTTATTACTCGTATTGAATAGTGTAAATAGAACTATTACTATAAGCAACACTATAACTATACTAGTAGCATCATTAACAAGGGTCTTACAAAGGGTATAATCTTATCCAATATAGATGGGTTTTACTTACTCTGATTAAGAGAGAGCTAAAGAAATGGAATCAGCTTCGTATCTTACCTGTATGAGCTATGTGAATATTACAATATATTTAAGAGTGTAGAGTCTGAGTCTAAGGTATAGGCCACTAATCTTTGTATGATCTCCATGGAACACTATGTCTATTATCTCTACCACCTTGTATCAGAGTATGCATATTGATTCCCCTTGTTCATATGTTACCATATTCACCGGTAAATCTCAGACAACTCGTAGGGTCTAGTATTACTAGTATATATACCATATAAGTAGTATGTTCATGTTAGTTGTAATGGGATTAGTTCATTTCTATCACCTATACCTGCCAAATTGACTCCTATTATGTGCTAGATGTTACTGTGCTCACTAGAATAAAGTTCAATGGCAGTAATACTAACATATAATTATAAGTGACACTACAGCTCGTACTTTTAATTACAACAATAGAGAATAGATCTATACATGGTGTGTTTCATATTAGTTGATATCAAGTTTTTATTACGATAGCTTACATTCTTTGATTATTATTAGTATTAGTATTGATTTAAGTTATATTACCTTTATTAGGGAAACTATGTATATGGTGTGTACAGCTTATTCAGATAAAGAACAGATAGCTATGGGTTTCAATAAGGACATAAAATGTGAAGCTTAAGCATATCATAGGTAAGAGATTGGTTAAGTTGAACAGGAGAACATAGCCCTTACTAACATGAACTCAATATAGCAGGTATGATCGCAACTATCAGATAAACAAGCAATTGATTAGAATGATTACCATTAATATGTATATACCTTTTATCGTAACCATGTATTAGTCTGTAATGGTCATAGTGTAACACATAGCCTTTACTAATCTAAGGGACAGGGTCAAATATGGCCCTGTCCATGTAGAGGGACAGGCTCGAGTTCAGGCTTGTCCCTGTACATGGACAGGGACTCACATAAATTATATGTGAGCTAGCTCACATATATATTATATGTGAGCTATCTCACATATATATTATATGTGAGCTAGCTTACATATATATTATATGCACGAGCTAGCTCACATATATATTATATGCACGAACTAGCTCACATATGTATTATATGTGAGCTAGTTCATATATGTGTGTGTGTGTGTGTGTGTGAGAGAGAGAGAGAGAGAGAGAGAGAGAGAGATAAATGTTTAATTAACCCAAATATAAATTGTATTTTAAATCATAATTTCCCAATAAAAAAAAAAAAAATTCAGATAAAAAATGTTATAAACCATAATTGTACATTAACTATAAACAACAGTTCCAAAATAATATAGTAAAAATCTATTCTAACATTTATAAGAATTTAGTAAACATTGCACCACAAGATTGGTGTCACCATGTAATAATCTTCTACTTTTGTATTATATTTCAACAAAGAATAACAAAATAAAAATCTATTTTAACATTTATCAGAATTTATTAAACATTGCAACACAGAATTGATTTCAATTTCACCATGTAATAATTATTTAGTTCTATATTATGTTTCTAATAATAAGAAAATAAAATATGAAAATCCATCCAATACAAATAATACAATCTCAATATAAAATTATAAAATTACTAACTGGATATTTAAATCATTAGCACACAATCTCGATATTTAAATCATTATAACACAATCTCAATGTAAAAAATAAAAAATACTCACTAAATATTAATCAAAACATCTTTGAGATTTGCAAATCACATGTCTAAGGTACTACTGCCACCATTTCACTTTGTTTTCATTAATTTTCAGTGGTCAACAGTGGTCAGGGAGCTTGAACTTTTAGTACATAGGAATGAGCCTACAGAATTTGCGAGCAATAAACCTTCCTAAGATCTCAGCACCTAAAATTTCAGGGAACAAGTTGCTTCTCTATGCTTGGTGGTAGATGTTTTAATTGTCTTATGCTTTCTTTTGAGCCTAAGTACTTGTCTTTTGCTTTATTTTTTCATCTCAACCTAAATGTTTCCTTAGCAAAGACCTTAAATTTGTGAGATTGGAGAACACCACAATAATTTTCTCCTTTGTATATTTCTTCATTCTAAATAAGCAACAATAGTATCCATGCATTTCAAATATTTTCATCAAAATGGAAGCAATTGCTGAATTGAAATAAGTAACAATAAATATTAGTAAGCAAAGTACTTTAAGGGAAGAATATGGGGTTTTCTTCTGATAAATATTTTTTCTTCATTTAAATTATTCAATTTAGAATCTTTTAATCAATTATTTAATTTAGAATCTTTTAATCATGGGTCAAATTTAGAATGAAAAATTTATCGATAATTTAAAATGCACCTTTCCTTATCATTTATCATTATTGTTTTAAGATTACAGATTGATTCACAGACATCAAAAACCTAAAGGACAAAGGAAACTATGAACAGATTGCCTTTCCAAATAAGCATAATGTCGACGTTCTCACTGCACATATATATGGTGACATGTATAGATGTATGTACATGATCCATGTGCATGTAATTTCCTCTTTTCTCTAATTTCAGTAACCCTCATGTATAGGGTATTGCAGTCATATGTTTATTTATACAAATCATTATTATCTACAACTACTGAAATAGTGTAGAACCTTCACCGAAACATAATTTTGTCAATCCTCCAAACATAAAATGCACTACCTATGTATTTGGTAATGGTAAGCTGTATTTTTTTAGTAGATCCTTGGGTAGTGGTGCTTATGGATATGCTCTATATTCTATTCTATCATCCTAATGATGTTAAATTGGTGAATATAATTGCAGGAAGCAACAGAAGCAGTTATTGAAGCATTTAAACTAGTGATTGGGGACTTGGTTATGTATTTTTCATCCTAACAGTGTCTCATATAGTATGCAGTGAAATTGGTAATTTAGAACCATTTCATCTTAATCTTTCCCTCTCGACAATGTTTATCTTTATAGCTCATTTCCTCTGGACAAAGTTAAATAACCCATTGATAAAAGGAGACTTGTTTCCATCATGTTATGTCTTATCTAAGCGCAGCATCTTCAAAATCATCAATATGTCAAGCGTTGGAGCATTGCTGAGAGAATGGGAGAAAAGTATTGTATTATGAAAGCACGCACAAAACACATATATTAGCTAGGACTCTTTGAAAATTTATCGCATCTATTGAAACATCCATACACTTTTCAACAACTCCCGATCAGAATTTTGTGAATTAAATCTCCTAAATATTGTTTAACAGTTTGATGGTTTGACAGTGTATTTGAGAAGGTAAGAGTTAATTTACATTTTAAATATTAATATTTTTGTGTCTAATGTTTCTAATGGTAAATATTTACAGTTAATTAAATCAACAAGATTTACAGAAATTTACCTGGATCGGACGCCCGCAGCTCCAAGACTCGCCCACCTGCAGCTCCAATGTCCACCCAACTGCCTATCCACCCACCCGCATCGACTATGTGCAACATTATCGCCATGATCATGCTATCGCAGATCCACCCGACCGTCTGACTGCGCTATCGCCAATAGAATCAATTAATACAACAACTATCACCAACACTATCCTCTAACCATGACTACGCTATCACCAACACTATCAACTAACCAACAACTCAGAAAAATCATAACAGCCGTGATGTGCAGGCAATATATAAACCTCTTTTCGATCGAAAGAAATTTTTAGTCGAAAGGTCCTTTCGACCGAAAGAAATTTTCAGTCAAAAGACGTATTTTTTTCATCCAGTAACATCTTTTCGACTGAAAGAACATTTTAGCGGAAATAAATTTTCAGTCGAAAGGTCCTTTCGACCAAAAATTTATTTCCGCTAAAATGTTCTTTCAGCCGAAAAGATGTTACTGGATGAAAAAATAACGTCCGGCTAAAATTGTACATGAAAATCGAGGGCGACGTCATGATATCGTTCGATTTGATGTTCAAATGTTCGGCCGAAACATATTTTAGCCGAAAAAATAGAACTTTCGGCCGAAAAAAAAAATTAGTTCGGCCAAAAAAAGGTCTTTCGGAATTTTGGAGATCTGATTCTCACGAAAGTGTTACCCACCTTCATGAATTTACCCTGGTGTACTATGTATGTGTATGATTGCTCATTTGTTCATTGTTTATTTACTCTGAAACTATTGGATGATAATGCTACATTGATATAACACTTGCATTTTATGGTTAAAAAGGATTGTATTGCTCTATTACTCATTCACCCCCCCCCCTCTCAGTAATCCAACAATCGACTAGTATTGTCTATAAATATTATATATTTGTATCTTTATGTATTCTTAAATGTTTATCCTTTTCTAACCATTGTTTTCGACGAGTCTTACTTAAAATTTGATCAAATTTATATTTCTTAAATTGAGTTTTTAATATATATATATATATAGATTCAGCACTCTCAAAAACCCCCAAATCACCTAGAATATAGTGTTGATAGATATGAAGTAAAATATTAGGGAAAACTTAATCTGAAGAGGTTGTGAAGTTGCACACAAAGTTTTTAAAATATAACATATTTGTTTGAAATATAGAATGGACAGATTTCTACTCGATTTCCTTAGTACTATGTTTCCCCACTGATCGCAACTACTAGCCCCTTGTCCTTGTTATTCTCAATCAAATACTTTATGATTGATCTCATCTTTGTAACGATAACATCATTTTTAATTTATCAGTTTTGGTTAGAAATTTGAAAGAATAGATGAAATTACATATATCAGTTGTTGAAATTGCATAGTCTCGTTGAATTAGAAGTTTTTCAGGATGTTTATCCATATATTCATTCAAAACAACAATTCAAACAATTGAAAAAAGTGCAATTCACCAACAATTAAATCCCAAAAAAGTTGTGATAATTTCCAAAAAATAAATAAATAATAAAAATCTAATAAACAAAGAAAAAAACAATGTCCATGCCTCTCTACTATCATTACTTAATGGAATATAGATTCCAATTGCAAAATATCTCTAGTGATATCAAAAGATTCTAATCATACTATTATTGTAATATTTATATACAATATTAATTAACTTCTTTGAAAAAAGAGAAGGCATCAAAATGATTGAGGAAAAGCTTTTAATGATATTATTATTGAAATGTTTAATAATATTTATATACAATATTAATTAATTGAAAAAAATGAAATTTATGGAAAGAGTTGATTGATTTATAATAAACTTTTTATAATCATTGAAAACAAACTTCTTTCTAATTATCAAATCTGAAAATAAAAAAGAAATAAAATTTATATTAATTAAAAACTAACAAAATATAAAATAAAACTCTATTTATATTTAATATTTATATTTAATATTTATATTTAATATTTTTATAAAAGTATTTTTATAAAATTCCTTAATATTGATGATGTATTTAATATATATATATATATATATATATATATATATATATATATATATATATATATAGTCACGGGAAGGAAATAAGTTGTTTTGTAAATAAGGCTACAACTTTGACTAAAGGAGTTATTCCAAAATTGGTCTCTCAAGAGCACAAGAATAACTTGATGAGGAAGGTGATGTTAGCTTAAGTGGAAGAGATAGTTAAAGAAATGCCTCGGGGGAAGGTTCCTGGGTCAGATAGTTTCACAACGGATTTATTTCAACCATGTTGGAGCATCATTGGAAAATATCTTTGAGAAGTAGTCGAAGAATACAGGGCCTCCAAAACAGTTCTACAAGATTTCAATGTCACTTTCTTGGTGTTGATTTCAAAAGAAAAGGGAGCAAACTCTGCAAATAAGTTTAGACCTATCTTTCTATGCAATGTAGTTTACAAAATTATTACAAAAAACATTGCTAACATACTTAAGCCTATTCTCCATGAGATTATTTCATTGGAAAAAGGGGGTTTTGTGGAAGGTAGGAAAATCTTGGATGGAAGAATTGTTGCCCATGAAGCCATTCACTCCCTTAAAATCAATAGAAAACCGGGGATGATTTTAAAGATTGATTTATCTAAATCCTATGATCGAATTAATTGGGATTTTTCAAGGGAAATTCTAGGGGCAGTTGGCTTTGATCCATCCTAGATTCATTGGAACCTTAACATAATCTCTTTGTTGTTATTCTCTGTCTTGGTTAATGGTTCTCCCTCCCCAACTTTCAAAGCCTCTCGAGGGTTAATACTGGGAGACCCTTTGTCACCTTAACTCTTCATTATTATGGCTAAAGGTTTGGGGCATTACTTGAAGAAAGCAATCTAGGAAGGCCACCTAAAGGATCTTACCTTCTCCTCCCAGAAAACCCCCCTGTCTCACCTCCAATTTGTGGATGACACCCTTATTCTGGGAAAACCTATAGTGCAGGAGGCCAGAGCCATCAAGAGAATTATGGATTTTGTTTTACATCCTCACGCATGCAACTTAACCTAGAAAAATCCAGTATTTTCTTCTTTTATACCCCTCCCAAAATTCAACAAAGGATTACCAGAATTTTTGGTTTCCAGAGATCCTCTTTGCCCTCAAGATATATCAGGGCCCCTCTTTTAGAGGAATCATTACAAAATCCTAAGTTGCAAGAGCTCCTAACAAAAATTGAAGATCGCCTAAACTACCGGTGATCCAAATTTAGGGGAGGAACGAACTGATTAATAGAATGAATACAATAAACACAGAGATATGAAGAACAACACAGATATCTAGTGAACAATATATTCTATTGAATAAATGAAATAGGATGAAACTGTAAATATGCATAATTGAAACACTTTCTCGAATAGTGGTAGTTATCTTTGAGAAGAGATGTGGCTGTTATGCGCATCCGTCTAAGCATAATGATTAAAATGAGGCTTCAGAGGCCTTTTTGACGTTACTCATGAATGTCAAAACCCTAGACATCCAAAAAACTAACCTTAGGAGATCAAACGCCAAATTTTATGTGGGCCCCCATGTAGAAATTTAGATACAAATTAATGTATTCTTGCGATTCTCCTGATCTAACAATTACCGCAACTTGTTAAATACAGAATCGCTTCTACTATTATTGCGGAAGCAATTTAAACCACGATCTCAACCACAATGCACAAAGTGAAATATCAATAACACACAACACAGAAGTTTTACTGGGGAAAGCGTAAAGATAAAAACCCCACTATCATATATTATGAATCATGAAACAATCTCATACAAAGATCTAATCCAAGAGCTCTCGGTACAATCCAATCGTTTCACACTGTCATACACAAATTAGCAAATACATGCGCCAATTTCCGTGACTAGACAGCCTGCCTCCTCCGCACAAACTCTGCAATCCGAATTCTCACACTGTATCGAATGAATCGTTTGCACATGCTCATAAGCATATCCAATGCATGTGTGAACAACTCACAACTGATAGCCAACTGTCCCTTTCACCTGTTATCTCAACTGGTGTCCATT
>ML790186.1:737558-792197 GCA_009831015.1 Picea engelmannii | reverse complement strand
ACTCACTTAACTACACTTACAATTCTGTTACAATTCCAAATCACTCAGTTATGAATGAGATAATAGATTAATATTTATTGTCTAATTTAATTAAGGGAAAACTAAATTAGACACATGTTTCTTGTTGACTTTTCAACACCCCATGGGTAAGTTGATAGGTCAACTTCTCGGGGTCATAAATTTTTCACACGACCTTCGTTTTAGGAACGTGATATCCCATTGGAAAGGTCTTTCAGATAAATACATATTACACATTCAAACTCTGACTCTGTCTATAGTTTGATTGTGGCGAGCCAAAAAAACAATGTTTAGGGCCCCAAAATGGCCCTGGAAGTACAGCAAAATGTGTTGACATGAAAACATACAAAATAAGCCAGTTGGACTCGGTGGGAGGCCACCAATATCCACCTAGAATATGTGTAGGGATTCAGACAACCCCGAAAGTGTAGAACCCACAATTACAAAGAAGTATAGATGAACGTGATGAACTAAAAATTGTCAAGAGGATCCAGTTGGAATAGGTGGGTGGCCACCAATGTCCACCTGGATCATTCCTCCCTCCTTAGGAAGCAATGGTCTCCATTACGTTGATTTCTCCCATGACTGAGGAAACTTCTACTAAATTTTTCCCCAAGTGAGCCCCTTTCCTTGGTGTAGGTGCTTCCCTGCCTTGACAACCCAATAAGGTTGGATCCTATGATGGTGATTGCCCTTGACCTATGTTTCCATTATCTGATCAGTGGATGCCTGTGTTATGCAGTCAGGGTTGAGCTCTGTTGGTTTTAGTTGTTCGGTGATCTCTTAGGTGTCCAACAATGGTGGAAAATATAGTCTAAGGAGGTCCACATTGAACATTGGGTGAAATCCAGTAAGGGTGGAGTTTTTTAGCTCAAAATCATTTCTACCCACAGCCTTGGTGATAGTTTAAGGCCCATAGAAAAGTGGGAGGAGCTTCTGATGGGGCCCTATAAGACGTTCCTTCTACAAATTTGACTAGACTTTGTCTCCAACCTGAAACTGGTGCGGGACCCTATGTTGATCATGGCACTGATTGTACTTATCATTGGCTTTCTTCAAAATCTCATGGACCTGTTGGTAGATGTGTTGAATCCACTCAATGAATCTGGTGGCTTTTTCGGTCTCAGACTGAACATGGGAAGATTCCATATGTGTGGTGGAAATAGGTAGTGAAACATCAATGGGACCCAAGGGTTGGAGTCCCAACCCCACCTGAAATGAGATATGGTTGGTGGAGCTATGGAGAGCCATGTTGTAACTGTGTTGAACATAGGGGAGACTCTCATCCCATGTATGCGGATTCTTAGAGTTGTACATGTGCATGATGTGCACAATCATGCAATTGATGACCTCTATTTGGTCGTCTGTTTGGGGGTGGAAAGCACTTCATTTAGTGAGCTTGGTGTCCAATAGTGACCAGAGACTCAACCAAAATGTGTTGAGAAACCTATTGTCCTAGTCAGAGATGATGGTCTGTGGTATCCCAAAATGGACCCACACTCATTTGAAGAAGAGCTTCACGGTATCTATCACTGTGATATTCTTCTTACAGGATGTGAGGATGGCCATCTTCAAAAATCAATCGATGACCAAAAATACACAATCATTGCCTTGCTTGGTGGACAGAAGGCTAGACATGTAATCCATTTAGATTGATTCCCAAGGCTTCTCGGGAGTAGGAAGAGGGGTGTATAAGCCTTTTTTCTTTATGATTGGCTTGGAAATGGCACAGGCAATGCAAGATCTTATATACTTGTTGACATCCTGTCGAATTTTTTTCCAATAGAAATGTTTCTATAGAATGGCCATCATTTTCTCCACGCCAAAATGTCCTTTCATCCGACTGTAGTGGGCTTCTCAAATCATCTTTGCACACTCACTTACAAGAGCACAGAGATGGCCCAGATGGCATAACATTATTTCTTGAGTGTGAAAATTGATGACAATCACGCCTCTACCCAAGAGCTGATAGGTGGTGGTGAATTCTAGATCTTATTGATAAAGTTGGGGCCACTCAAATGCATCATGTCCACAAGAATGGAGCACACTGGTGAGTGAAACCATGGTAGGTCGACTGAGGTAGTCAGTGACATGATTTGAGCTCCTTGTATTATACTTGATGTTGATATGGAACTATTGCAGGTAGGTGGACCAATTTTGATGGAAGTCATTATGCAATTTCCCCTGTGTCTGTATGAACTGCAGAGGCTTTTGATCAGTGTGGATGATTGTCTCCTTTCCCAGAATGTAATGTTTCCATTGACGACAGGCTTATACAATGGAATACATTTCCTTGTCATAGGTGGGGTATTTACTGACAGTATTTGAGAGTGTATCACTATGGTATGCCACTGGATGACCGTGTTGAGTGAGAATTTCACCTACATCATAGTCAGAAGCATCAGTCTCAATATCGAATGGTTGTTGTCGATCGGGAAAGGAGAGTACTGGAGTTGAGCACAATTGATGCTCTTGATCATCAAATTCTCATTGTTGTTCCTTCCGCCACACAAAATTTTCCTTGCCACTGCCCTTGATCACTTGACTAAGGGCCCATGCAATATGGAAGAATCCCAACATGAACCATCCATAGAATTTATCCCATCCCAAGAGGATCTGAAGATCGTCTAGTGTGGTCAGGGATGGCCAGTCACGGATGACTTGGATCTTGGTTGGATCAACATGTACCCCATGCTCATCAACAATGTAGCCCAAGTATTGGACTGTGTTTATGCCAAAAGAGAATTTTCCAAGTTGGCATATAGCTTGTCTTGTCACAGAGTGCTCAAAACCTGATGAATATGTCGCATGTGATCCTCCCAAGTTATGTTGAATATGAGGATGACATCCAAATATACCACCACAAAAGAGTTGGTGAAGGGTCTCAATACATCATCAATCAACCTCACGAAAGTGGCTGGTGCATTTTTTAAGCCAAAGGGCATGACCATCCATTCGAAGAGACCTTCTTTAGATTTGAAAGTTGTCTTCCATACATCAGTTGGTTCGATGGGAACCTGGTGGTAGTCATACTTTAGGTCAATCTTGTTGAAGAACTTTTCCCCCTTGAGTTGGTCAATAAGGTCATCAATCCTGGGAATTGGGTATCAGTTCCTGACAGTGATTTTGTTTAATTATCTGTAATCAATGCAAAGCCGCCAGGTCCTATCCTTCTTTTGCACCAGTACAATCGAGCTTCCACAATGGGAGGAGTTGGGTATGATGTGCCCCTTTTGAAGAAGCTCTTGGATTTGATGTGTGATTTCTCCATTTTCCATCAGCGAGCGACAATATATTGGTCCATGAGGCAGAGGTGCACTGGGGGTCAGGTCAAATGGATGCTTGACTTGGCAGTGTGTCAGTACCTCGGTGGGTGAGGAGAATATGTCTCTATACTCTTCCATAATCTCCTCCACTTCCTTCTTCTCTAAAGATAGGCTCTATGTAGAGGCCATGGATGTGGCGGAGACCTTCTGCTCTAAAGAGAGGCTCTATGTAGAGGCCACGGATGTGGCAGAGACCTTCTTCTTACTATGAGCATGGATCACAAAGAAGACTAACTTCCCAGTATGTGAAATGACCTTACTGCATTGCTTCGCAGAGATTAAATAAATAGCGGTATGTGGTGCTACCTCTGGTATCTTATACAATCCTCTACCCAATGTAATAATAACATTGTGGGGTCTAGACTCATACACAACATGACGCTTCCACAAATATGGTTTTCCTAAAATAATATCACAAACTTCAATGGGATAAATATCACGCAACACCTCGTCTTTGAAGGGCTTGATGTCATAGGGCAGACGACACGGTTGGATGAAATGAAGATATCTTCCTTGGAGAATCCAGCCAATGGTGTAGGGTTGCGGGTGCGATGTCGTCAGCAGGTCAAATCGCTTGATGACCTCTATTGAGATCAGGTTCTTCTCATTGTCGCTATCAAAAATAAAATGAAGCAGAGCCCCCTTTACCCACATATGTGAGTGAAAAAGGTGTTCCCCTTCCTCTGGTTCTTATGGTTCGCTTGGCTGGAATTTGGTGGTAACGACAATGGCACTGGGTTCAGAATCAATAATCCACTTCCCTCCCTTTGGATTTGATTTGGAGTCAGAATCATCCTCAAACTTGGATGCCTTCAACTTAGCCACAAGTGGCTTCTTGGAGCGGCATTTTTCAGTGTTGTGCCAAGGGATTTTATGGTATTCACACCATTTTCCTATGTCCTTCTTCATATTTCCATTTCCCTTCTTGTGTTGTGACTTGGACTGGTTGTTTTGAGAGTGGTCATATTTTCTTTATCTCTTGTTGTGTGGGTTGGGGTCGCCTTTTCCCTTCTTTGGCTAAAGGGGTTTGTATATCCAAACTCTCGCCTCTTCTGCTTAAATTTTTGCTCAATCTTGACAGCATATATATAAGCCATACCCAATGAGGTGATGTCTAGAAAATCCATTTCTGTTTGAATTTATCTATGCAAATAGTTGCGGTATTTTAGCACCAAATGTCTCTCAGAGTATTTGATACCCAATTTGGTGTGCAGGGTATGGAAAATATTGGTAAAATCTAGTACTGTTTGGTCCCTTTCTTGACGCAGGGTGGTCCATCGGGTGTATTGGTCCTTGTAGCTTCCAACTGGGTAGTATTGTTATTTAATGGAATCCTAGAAGGAATCCCATGTAGTGGAAACCACAAATATTATAGATTCCTCTATGGCCCTTTTCTCAAAGTAAGTATCCCACTAGTCCTTAACATGGGGGACGGTCTTGAGGAGTGAAAAAGTAATCTTTTAACTATTGAAAAATTTGTGGACCGAAAAATACCCTTCGAGTAGATTCAACCATTTATCTACAACATTCTCATCTATCAATCCTTCAATTAATGGAGTACAAAAATTTACTTGTACCTTGAAGGGGGTTGCATGGCCGCTTGATGAAGATTCTTCTCTTGTAGGCAGTCGTCGAACGATCTGCGCAAAATTGTCCATCATTTTGTTCCTTTGTCATGTGAGGGATTCCTCGAGCAACATTTTAAAGGAATATCCTACTCCATCATATTTATTTTCATCCCCCATGGTTTTTTTTCAAGCTCGGCACAGCCGATATTGCAACAGCTTGATTGGTTCGAGTCCCAACTTGTTGTACCCAGATCTTGTCGGGGACATGCACGAAGAAAAATAAATGAAGAGCAGACCGCTCTAATAACACTGATCCAAATTTAGGGGTCGAACGAACTGATTAATAGAATGAATACAATAAACATAGATATATCAAGAACAACACAAATATCCAGTGAACAATATCTTCTATTGAATAAATGAAATAGGTTGAAACTGTAAAACTAAAGAACGGAAACACTTTCTCGAATGGTGGTAGTTATCTCTGAGAAGAGATGTGGCTGCTATGAGCATATGCCTGAGCATAATGATTACAATGAGGCTCCAGAGGCATTTTTGATATTACTCATGAATTCCAAAACCCTATACATCCAAAAACCTAACCCTAGGAGATGAAACATCAAATGTTATGTGGGCCCCTATGGGTAAATTGGTACGTCAACTTCTCGGGGTCGTAAATTTTTCATACGACCTTCGTTTTAGGTGTGTGATAGCCTGTTGGAAAGGTCTTTCAGAGAAATACACATTACATTGTTAAACTCTGACTTTGTCTACACTTTGACTATGGTGAGCCAAAAAAACAATGTTTAGGGCCCCAAAACGGCCCTATAAGTAAAACAAGATGTGTTGACATGAAAAAATACAAAATAAACCAGTTGGATTAGGTGGGAGGCCACCAATATCCAGCTGGAAGATGTGTAGGGCTTCATACATCCCCAGAAGTGTAGAACCCACAATTACAAAGAAGTACAGAAGAACGTGTTGAACTAAAAATTGTCAAGAGGAGTCAGTTGGATTAGGTGGGAGGCCACCAATATCCACCTGGAAGATGTGTAGGGCTTCATACAGCCCCAAAAGTGTAGAACCCACAATTACAAATAAGTACATAATAACGTGTTGAACTAAAAATTGTCAAGAGGAGCCAGTTGGAATAGGTGGGTGGCCACCAATATCGACCTTGATCAACTGGACCCACAAGTTCCTTTCTCTACCTAGGCGAATTCTGCTAATAAAATATGTTTTAATAGCCATATCTATTAATTTATTTCTTTTTCTTTCAACTCCCATGCATATCACTTAGAAACTGAGATCTGTTCAAAGGAACTTCTTGTGGGGTGGCACTAAAAGAGAAAAAAAATGGGCCCTAATTACCTAGGAAAAACTATGTGAACCAAAATACCATGGGGGCTTAGCTCTCAAAGACCCTAAGAAAATGGGTCAGACCCTAGGAAAAAAAAATTTGGAGATGGATCAAAATCCTGGAGATGCTCTGGGAGAAAATATGGCAAGATAAATATGCCAGGGATATCCCTCAAGACTGGATCATATTGGAAGGGGACCAACCAAGCTCACTTATCTGGAACTATGCTTGGAATAATTGCGCTTTAGTTCAAACCCATAGTTTTTGGTAGCTGCATGATGGAAAGTCAACCCTTTTTTGGGAGGATGCATGGGAGCAATTTCCTGCCCCAATACAACAAATCCCTATGATTAGCTCTCTTTTTTTCTTCCACTAGTTGTTTTAATGTATTTTTCTCCACTTTTTTTCTAAAGTCAAAGTTATTTATCAGGAGGGCGTTATTTATGGTGCTATTTGTGTAGAGCAACACAAGTGAGCGCTAATATAGGTGTTATTAGTTCCTATTTTAGTGCCCTATTCAATGCCCAAGTTAGCATCTAAGTTAGCTCCCTATTTATCTCACTAGTTAGTGCCCTAGTAAGTGCCCCAATTAGCGCCTAGTTTAGCTTCTAGTTTGGCTTCCAACTTAACTCCTAATGTTCCTAAATAGTAATTTTGTTGAGTTTTGGGGGATTAAGTGGATAGGGGATTTGGGGATTAGGTGATTTAGGGATTTGGGGTCTAGGGATTAAGAGTTAAGGGCTTAGGGGTTACATTTTAAGGGATTAATAGTTAAGGGATTAGGGGTTACAGTTTAAGGGATTAAGGGTCAATGGATAATTGATTTGGGGCTTAGGGGTTAGGTAGTTTAATGGTTAATTTATTAGGGATTATATATGGTCAAGGGGTTAATGACATTCATCGACCCTGCACATGATCATTGAGATTTTCCACATCTCATTTTCATCATCTGAAATTTCCATATGTAGAATATTTGTCGAAACTCTCTTGAAATGTCATGGAAATTCCAATACACCCATCACAAATGTCTTCCACCGACCCTTCACAGTGAGTAGTGAATGGGGCCAAGGTTGAAATTTCTTCAATTTGTGCCTTTATGCATCGAAATTTGACAAGTTTAGACTAGACACATGTGTTGATGGTATGGGAGGGTTTCAAGACTCAAGGATGTATGATGTCCCCAAATAATCTTTGATATCGTCCATTTTTGCATCAACATTCATAATGGACATCTCATTGTCAACACTCATCATTTCCATCTGTATAATATTTGTTGGAACTCTCTTGAAATGTCATGGAACTTCCAATTCAACCATCACAAATGTCATGCACTGACCCCGCATAGTGAGAAGTGAATGGGGCCAATGTTGAAATTTCTTCAATATGTGTCTATATGCTTCGAAAGCTGACATGGTTAGACTAGACACATGGCTTGACGATATGGGAGGGTTTCAAGACTCAAGGATGTATGATGTCCCCACATAATATTTGAGATCATCCACATTTGGATCAACATTCATCATGCACGTCTCATTGTCATCATTCGTCATTCCCTTCTATAGAATGTTTGTCAGAACTCTCTTGAAATTTGACATGGAACTTCCAATACACCCATCACAAATTTCTTCCACTAACCCCGCACAGTAAGAATTCAAGGGGGACAACGTTGAAATTTTTTCAATATGTGCCCATAAACGTCGAAATTTGACATGGTTAGACTAGATAGTTTCCTTGATGGTATGGGAGTGTTTCAAGACTTAAGGATTTTTTATGTCCCCACATAATATTTGAGATCGCCTATGTTTGCATAAACATTTAATATAATGGATGTCTCATTGTCATCATTCGTCATTGCCATCTGTAGAATTTTTGTCGAAACTCTCTTGAAATTTCATGGCACTTCCAATACACCCATCACAAATGTCATCGTGCATCAATCACACCCATCACAGTGAGCAAGGAATGGCACTTCCAATACACCCATCACAGTGAGCAGGGAATGGGGCCAACGTTGAAATTTCTTCAAATTGTGCTTGTATGCGTCGAAATTTGACATGGTTAGACTAGACACATGCCTTGATGGTATGGGAGTGTTTCAAGACTCGAGGATGTATGATGTCCCCGCATAATATTTTATAGCATCCATCTTTTCATCAACATTCATCATGAACGTCTCATTGTCATCATTTTCCATTTCCATCTATGGACTCTTTGTTGAAACTCTCTTGAAATTTCATTAAACTTGCAATACACCCATCACAAATGTCATCCACCAACCCCGCAAAGTGAGCAGTGAATGGTCCCAACATAAAAATTTCTTCAAATTGTTCTTTTATGCATCGAAATTTGATGTAGTTAGAAAATACACATGTCTTGATGTTATGGGAGGGTTTAAGGACTCAAGGATGTCTGATGTTCCCAAATAATATTTGAGATCGTATGTGTTTACATAAACGTTCATAATGGACATCTCATTGTCATCATTCATCATTTCCATCTGTAGAATCCTTGTTGTAACTCTCTTGAAATGTCAAGGAACTTCCAATACACCCATCACAAATGTCATGCATCAACCCCACATAGTGAGCAGTGAATGGGGCCAATGTTGAAATTTATTCAAACTGTTTTTATATGCATCAAAATTTGACATGGTTAGAGTAGACACATGACTTGGTGGTATGGGAGGGTTTCAAGACTCAAGGATGTCTTATTTCCCCACATAATCTTTGATATCATCCATATTTTCATCAATGTTCATCACACACATCCCATTTTCATCATTCAGCATTACCATATATAGAGTCTTTGTCGAAACTCTCTTGAAATGTCATGGAACTTCCAATACACCCATCACAAATGTCATCCACCAACCCCGCATAGTGAGTAGTGAATGGGGCCAACATATAAATTTCTTCAAATTGTTATTGTATATTTTGAAATTTGAAGTAGTTAGACAAGACACATGCCTTGACATTATGGGAGGGTTTAAGGACTCAAGGATATCTGATGTTCCCACATAATTATTGAGATCATCCATGTTTACATCAACGTTCATAATGGATGTCTCATTTTCATCATTCATCATTTCTATATGTATAATCCTTGTTGGAAGTCTCTTGAAATGTGAAGTAACTTCCAATACACCCATCAAAAATGTCATGCACCAACCCTGGATAGTGAGTAGTGAATGGGGCCAGCATTGAAATTTATTCAATCTGTTCATGTATGCATCGAAATTTGACATGGTTAGAGTAGAAACATTCCTTGACAGTATGGGAGGGTTTCAAGACTCAAGGATGTCTAATGTCCCCACATAATATTTTATATCATTCATCTTTTCATCAACGTTCATCATGCACGTCTCATTGTCATCATTCGTCATATCCATCTATAGAATCTTTGTTGAAACTCGATTGAATTGTCATGAAAATTCCAATACACCCATCACAAATTTCATCCACCAATGTATAAATTTCTTCAAATTGTTCTTATATGCGTCAAAATTTGATGTAGTTAGACAAGACACCTGCCTTGACGTTATGGGAGGGTTTAAGGACTCAAGGATGTCTTATGTTCCCAAATAATATTTGAGATTGTTTGTGTTTACATCAATGTTCATAATGGATGTCTCTCATTCATCATTTCCATCTGTAGAATCCTTGTTGGAACTCTCTTGAAATGTTAAGGAACTTCCAATACACCCATCACAAATGTCATGCACTGACCCCACATAGTGAGCAATGAATTGGGCCAACGTTGAAATTTATTCAATCTATGGTTGTATGCGTCGAAATTTGGCATGGTTAGAGTAGACACATTCCTTGACAGTATGGGAGGGTTTCAAGACTTGAGGATGTCTGATGTCCCCACATAATATTCGATATCGTCCACGTTTTCATCAATGTTCATCATGCGCATCAATCTCATTATCATAATTCATCATTCCCTTCTATAGAATCTTTATCATAACTCTCTTGAAATGTCTTGGAACTTCCAACATGACCATCACCAATGTCATCCACCGACCCCACAAAGTGATCAGTGAATGGGGCCAATGTTGAAATTTCTTCAAAATGTGATTGTATGCGTTGAAATTTTACATGTTTAGACTAGGTGCATGCCTTGATGGTATGGGAAGTTTCTAAGACTTAGGGACATCATTCTCTTAATAATTTCCATCATCATGGTTTTCATTTCCATCAGCATCAACATCATATTCATCGTGACCCAATTTCTCCATCCATGCCAACAAATATCAAACCCGACATACCCATCTTTAAAACGAAACCTAATGAAGATGCCAATTTCTATGTATTTGTCTTTTTCTTGTGGCATTCTTCGAGATGATTAAACCATGATTCTATTAATTTGAGACAGCCCAAAAGAATTTTATAGGGTCCAACATGCAAGTGGTTTAATTGTTAATGGGTTAGGGATTATATTGGGTGAAGGGATTAATGGCATCCATCGAACCTACATGGTTAGCAGTGAATGAGGCCAACGTTGAAATTTCTCCAAACTATGCATGTATGTGTCAAACTTTGATATGGTTATACTAGGCACATGTCTCTTGATGGTATGGGAGGGTTTCAAGACTCAAGGATGTCTGATGTCCCCACATAATAATCAATATCGTCCATGTTTCAAGGGGTTATGGGTTAGATGGTATAAAATTGAAGGTCTTAGGTTTAGGCTTAGTGAAATATTTCAATTTGTTTTAAAATATAAATTAACGAATAAACTTTGGATACATTAGTTAGCCTAATCATCTAGATTTTCATTGATTTACATATATGATATATTTAATTATATTTTTCTAACAATTTCCAATAAATGACCACTAACCATGCTAACTCTTATATAAGTCATCCTATTTTTTTTTGCCAACAATTCATATAAAAGATTGAACACTTTAATGATATTTTAAAAGGTAATTTGTATCGTCGAAAATAATACTGAAGCATTTTATGAAAGTTTGGGTCATAAGAATCAACATTTTAAAAACTGGATTACAAATAATTATGAAAATTTAGAAGTCTTGGTCATTAACATTATTATCTACAACAATGTCATCTAGTTTATCATTGTTGATGTTCATATGTTATTTCAAGTATTTAATATTATCATCATCCTCATCTTGATCTGCATCATCTTCATCATCATTGAAATTTGGCTGTAGACCATCTATATTGTTACCAAATGTATTTGGATCATAATTTTCTATACCATCCATATTGTTGTCTTCCATAACATCATCTAACTTTGGATTTTTGCCTTCTTGTGACTAAACATAACCATCTTCAACATCATCATGGATGTTTATTTCTCCAATGTTCTCTAATCCATCTCTCTCATTTTTTTGGACATTATTGTTTTTCTCAATATCCACTAATGCATCGTCAAATACATGCCTTAATCTTGGATCATAATGTATGACAAATACCCATTTTAGGTCCAAAATATATTCATATAAAAATACCTGCACATGAACAGCATACATATATTATACATATCTTATAACACTTTTATTGATTAATAAACACATATATATTATCATAATAAACTATGAATCAATAGATTAATGATCATTATTTCTTCTTATTTGAGTTAAAGAAATACCTGCTCACAATGAATTGGTAGAACATAAGTCTCCTTATCCTTCGGTAGGAATCTCAAGGAATCTATATAAAAAAATCCACTATGGGTATCATGTCTTCATGTCATCTCAAATGCTTCATACCATATACACTTAAAAATACAACATTTAAAAGAGCGGTAATCCAACTCAATAATTTCTTGGATTTTTCCAACATATTGTAGATTCCCTTCAATAATATTCTTATCTTTTGAGCTTGCTCGACTGGATTGCTTGAAATCAACCATGATGCCACAATCAAATAATCGTCTCTTTACATCTACACTTTCTACACGATAATTTTGTCCATATTTCCACATTGCATGATATTTCCTCACCTATGAAAGACCATTTATTTTAGTGAAAACAAATAATATAATGATGAATATTAAAAGAGTTGGTAGTGTCAAAACTGTAAGGAAACAACATTTTGTAAAATTCCAACTGTACATTTCTTTAAGATCCTCTACACATGTTGATTTCATCTTCTGTTATGTTTAAATCTATACATACATCTTCTATTTGATTTTGAATTTGTTCAATAATCCATTCTAGAGTGCAAAATTTTCCCCAGTCCCCAAGCATATCACTAGGAAGTGGAGTGCTCCTTGGGTTGGATCTCTTAAATTGTCTCCTTGCTTCTAACACTTCTTCTCTCTTTTTATCATACAAATCAATCCATTTGTTCATAAATCCCATGTGGTGCAGAATGAACTTGTTGAGTATTGCATTTTCATCTACACCTATTACATGTCAACATGTTTATTTCAAACTCCAAATGTTATGCAATTAATTTGACAAATAAATTACAGAGCAAATCAATGATTGAAAGGAAAACAACCACATCAATGATCATGAATTTACTTACTAATTTCTAATTTAGCACCATTAGATTGTGTTTTTCTCCATCAATAATATATGATGTTCGTTCTTCATCCCAGAAGCATGGCCCATATTCAAAATCCTTACCAAGGAATTCACATAGGAATAAAAATGCTTCATTCAATACATACCCTTCAGCCATACAACCCTGTGGATGTGCCTTTTGTCACACATATATTTTTAGATTTTTCATATACCTCTCAAATAAAAACATCCACCTCGTTGATGCGACACCCTCCAATTCAATGTCATCAACTAGGTGTATAAGTAAATGGACTTGTAGGTCCATGAAACTTGTAGGGAGGTCCTTCTCAAATACACATACAATTTATGAAAATTCCTTCTTCCATTTTGGTACTTCACATTCACAGATCTCCTTGGAGGTCACCCACCTAATATAAGAATAGTAAATTAGTATGATCCTTTACTGAAAAATTAAAATGTAATATAATATCTCTATGTCTCTCACACATGAACATTTCATACCACATACCTTGTAAATGTTGGCAATCAACTTCTGGAATTCCTTAATTCAACGGTAAGACATGAATCCCCCCTAATTGCCAATGGCATGATATGATATCAAACACATTCATCAAAGGTCATTAGTAATTTTTCTCACACAACAAAATATCAAATTATATTTAGTACTAAATCAATGTTTCCAGTAAAACTTAAATGATGATATATAATACCTTCAGAAAATTATGAAAATCATGTGTTTTAAATCGTGTGATATGTCCATCAACTGTAAAATCTGTATCAAATGATGACCCGTAGCTAGTAGGTGTCCTTATTAAATGTATGAAATGTTTTATTTGGTCTAGTTATTTTTATTTTTTTTAATTCATGGAGCTTCTACATATGCTTCATTTTCCATGTTTGGCCACAAATGTATTCTATCAAATTTGGTACGTGAAAGAGCAATATCTCTCCTCGAAGACAAGGTGTCCTTCTCTTTGCCTAATATATGTCGAAATATAGAATATGGAATATTTTTGAATATATGCATAGGATATAATAGATGAGATATTAATAGATCCTTCCAGTAAGGGAGCTCATAAAAGTGGATTTCCTTTTCATTCCTTCTGGCATATTAACTACAACCTGTTTTGTTCTTCAATTGAATCACCACGATCAAAAAAAACCTCCAAAGCTTTCAATTCAACATATTCATACTTATTAATCCAATCACCTAGACCCATAATCATGGGAGGGCCTCTATTTTCAACTTTTCCACCAAATTGATTCTTTAGATGATTTCCAAACTTATGATATGTTGGTAGAAAAACTATATTGCTTGCGTAAATAATTTTATGTAGATCTTTAGAATACCTCCCTTGAAATTGATCTGCACATCTTGGACATGAAAATATCCCCTTTGTTTGAATCCCTACAATTCAATAAGTAATGTTAATAGCATCATAATAATAGTATCAAAGTCAAGATGAAAATAAATTATGAGTGTGAATACGTAAATATTTTATCTTACCAAAACAGACACCAAGTCCTGGGAAATCATGAATACTCCAACATAGCACACCATACAACATGAAGGACCTATTTTATGGAGGAGGTGATATGTCATACATTCTTATTCCTTTCCATAGTAGTTTCATCTCATCAATAAAAGGAACAATATAAACATCCATTTTTCAACTTGATGTTTTCTTGGAACAATGAGAGACAGCATAAGGTACTCCTTTATAACACTCGTCCATGGGGGAATATTATATGTTATCAATCCTACTGGAAAAACACTATAATTTGATCTTAGGAAAGAGAATGGGCACACTCCATCAATTGCAAGACCAAACCTAATACTATGTGGTTCATCTTTGAATTTACTTGGCCATTTTTCCTCTATGTGTTTCATTGCTTTGGAGTCGGCCAGAATTCGTATGAATCCATCTTTACTAATGTTCTTTGCATGTTATTCCATCAATTGTGAAAGTTACTTTCAACGAAACATTCGTTGAAGTCTATGTATAATTGGCATGTGACGTAAAACCTTCTTTCAAACTATAGGACCTTGTACATATGTACGATACATCTTCTCTTTTCATACAGGAAATTCTACCTTGTTTTGATATTCATCTCTGTATAAAATGAAATAATTTTTACATGAATGAATTTTCTTATATTCAATCCCCAAGTCATCCAACAACTGATGTGCTTCTCTACAAGTTGATTGCAACACATTCTCTTCAGGGAATATTTTAGTTTTTAGTGCCCTATAAGATTCCCTGAGATTAAATCAATTAAATATTTTCAACTTATGATGAACATGTTTGATATGTAAATCTATAATACTACTATTTATATACAATATATGGTTTATAACATCCCCTTAAATAAATATAAACGTAGTTGATGATTTTTTACAAATTACATACACCAATTGACAATTCAAAGTAAGAAATACATTTCAACTCACTTCAGTAGGGTAGTGAATCCTTTGTCTGACCAACCAAATAGGTTTGATTTCTAATAACATCAATGTGCATGCAAGTTTTTAGGTTCTACTTGCACCCAATCTGAACATGGGTGTCTTCACAGCTTACTTGATTGAGTCATTCATGTTGTTATCATCAATATTACGTTGGTGGTAATTACCCCTACTATCATCATTACTGTCAACCATATGATCATTATCTTCATCGTTGTTTCCATCCCCAAAGAAACATGTAAGCATTTCATTCAATCCTTCTTCATGCACTTCATTTTCACTATCATCATCATCATTAAAGATATGTGGCATGGCATCATTGTATGCTATTCTCATAAGCTCTTCAAACTTATCAGTTGGTAGTATTCTCTTCAATGTTTCTCTTTTCTCCCTGGTATGGTTTAAAGGATGGTTTGGATCATCTCATCCAAATCTTAATAACCCAATTTTATCTTGGGTATTAGTAGGTGTGTCATCAATGTCTTCTACCTATCAACAAACACAAGCATTATTTAATGTTTGGAAAGAATTGGATAAATCATAATTGTATCGATTTCAAAAAAACATAATCAAATATATTGTATTAACCAATAAGAATATAGAATGTATGAACATATATACATCAATTGAATAGAGAAATATTATTTTATATATTAATTTTATACATTAATTTAAAATAAAACAAAATTTTGACAACATAGTGTATAAAATGTCAATCCACACCCATTGATTATTCTTTGGTTTTCTTCCCTTATGAACATTCTTATGGAGATCTTGTTCTTCCATTTTATTTCAAGCAAAAGTGTGTTTTAAGAAGGGGTAATTAATCAATAAGTCATCCTCAATGGTAAGGCCCATAATAGCCTTAACGATTATCAATCTATTAACCTCTCTTTCCATATCCCCATCTTTATCATTTATAACTTCAACACATTGACAATTCGGTCTTACATTAAGGGTCCCTTCCCTTAATGCTATTTATAAAACCTGCAATATTTGTGTGTGTGTGTGTGTGTGCACGTCCATCTATATACATAACATGACCTCTATTAAATTATTTTCCACTTTCCAATTGGAGACGATTTGTATACATATTTGAATTTAGACCATATGTTGACATGCTAGGCTTATATTCTGCTAGCCTTCTCCATTCACCATTGCAATATGATGGACCATAATATGGCATTAATCTCCTACTAGTTTGTTGTGAATTGTTTCTATTTTTAGATCCCACATGGACATTTTGGACAATAAAGAGGCCTAGATTTTCTCCATGAATATTGGAGGGTCGTATCATGTAGTTGTATCCTCAAAATTGAAACACCTCATACACTCTAGGTAGTTTTTGATCACTAGGCCAAGCACAATATAGTCGATGATCAAAATTATCTTTGTAAATTGATCTCAAACTTAGGGGAAAGTCGCCATCTCCATCACATTCATTCTCATAGGGTATGTATTCCACCTTCCTCTTGTCTTTAAGAAAATTATGCATCTTTAAATTAGTTCTTGTTATGTTACTTGTTTTCATCAAATCCTCATCTTCAAAGATATTATATGTGTACTTATGTTTTTTAGAGGTATCACATGATAAATGATCATCACCCTCTAGGCTAGAAGTCGATGATCCAAGAAAATTTAAACCACTAACTTTATCTTTCAAGTATTCATTAAGAAAAAAAATAATTATTTAAATAATATAAAACAATGTTTAAAAGAAGTATACATATTATTTATATCAAATTGAAAAATTCCTTACCACAATTCCAATTGGATTTTAATCAATTGTAGGAGGCATACTACCCACTGGAAGCACATCATCTATGTAATGTATTTGTACAATCGCTCATTTGAATTTCTTTTTTCCACGACATACAAAACATCCACAAACAACAATTTTCTCAAAGTATTCATCCCATGTACTATAGTCCAAACCAACCTCTTTTTCATTGCAATCATTTTTTATGTCTACAAGATCCATTGTCATATCCTCTTCCACCCACTATCCTCTACGTGATTTAACATTTTTAGGTCCACATCCACATACATATCTTTTTATGTTGCTAGTTGAATGCTCAAGCTCTACATTTTCTCCAATCTCCATCTAAAATAATCAATAACATGCATTAATTTCTGACAAGATTGGATAATACACTAATAAATTTAATAATTTCATGAAAAAAGATGGAATTTTGACAAAATTCCATCAGATTAATTTTTCCTAAGTCAAGTCAAAATTAGAGTACCTGATTTCCTACATCATCCATTGTGTCCTCATTTGATATGACACGATCTATTTCCATTATGTCAATAATGTTTAGTACACCAATTATATCATTTCAACAAATATGTTATTCAACAAAAAACCTCACTTTAGTCACAATTTTGACATATTGATATCATGTTTTGGAGTTGAAAAAAAAAACATTTTTTATGACCCTAGGTATTTACATCGAGCCAAAATTTCAACAATAAAGTATCCAACATCCCTATCCCACATGGAAATCCTAATTTTCAAACTTTTCCCTTGATCATAGAATCACATTTAATCACCATTCTTGTGCATTTTCAACCAATAAGTTTGAGCTCAAATGCCACATGGAAAAAAATGAATTTATCTCCTCTATGTTGTAGCATTTGTGAATTCATAAAGACCTTCCTCCTTTGGCTGAGGTTGTGTTTTATTCTTACCTTTATGGTATATGCAGATTTCGTTGTCATATCCTCTTCCACACACTCTCCTCTCTGTGATTTAGTAGGTCTACATTGTCCACATCCTCTTTCCATGGTCTCCTCTGGAACCTGTTACACAACAATGACAATATTTTTTAGCACACCAATCAAATCCATTGTCATCTAATAAGTTAGGGAAAATAGGGCTACAAGTTAAAATTAGGTTTGGATCAAATGTCACATTATGTAGTTGGGACCTTCAAACATTAATTCAATCACATCCACCACTCCCTACCTTGCTCACTAATTTGAGTCTACACCACTTGTATTCCTCTACTATTTTCCTTCATTTCAAAATTTCATCACATGATAGAGAAAATATGTCATAACTTTCATGGCATACACATAATTGCACCTAAGAATAAGGTTGAATTCAATAGGGGTGATAAAAATTGCTACATCTACTAAGACAATCTTATCACTTAATTGAATGGGAGGATTAGGTACAATTCCTATTGACTCACGTGGTCGATCATCAAAGGTTTGCAAATAGGGTGTCATTATAACATGGATGGGAGACCCCAAGAATTACCAAACAACCATCATAATATAGGGATAGACTCTCTCATTAACTATACATGTATGAACACCAATAGCAATGCCAATACCATAGCATACCAATACCAATACAATAACCAAGACCATACCAAGACCATACAAAACCAATATTGAAACCATACCAATACCAATACCATACCATACCATATCATACCAATACCAATACCATACCATACCAAACCAATACCAATACAAATATCATACCATACCAATACCAATACCAATACCAATGCGAATAACATACCAATACCATACCAATACCAATACCATAACATACCATACCATACCATACCAATACCAATACCAATACCAATACCAATGCGATACCATACCATACCAATACCAATACCATTGCATGGAAATGGTATGCATCGGCAATGATATGCATACCAATACCATACCAATACCAATACCATACCATACCATTGCATTTCCAATACCAATACCAATACCAATATGCATTGCCAATAACAATAACAATACCAATACCAATACCAATACCAATACCAATACCAATACCAGTATGCATTTCCAATACCTCTTATGAATTTCCAATACCAATACCAATACCAATACCAATACCATACCAATACCAATACCAATACCAATACCATACCATACCAATACCAATACCAATACCATACCAATACCAATACCAATACTAATACCAATACCATACCATTGAATACCAATAACAATAACAATACCAGTACCATACCAATACCATCCCATTGCATACCAATACCAATATCATTGCATACCATTGCATGGAAATGGTATGCATTGGCAATGATATGCATACCAATACCATACCAATACCAATACCAATACCAATACTACCATATCATACCAATACCAATACCAATACCAATACCAATACCAATACCAATACCAATACCATACCATACCATACCATACCATATCATACCAATACCAATACCAATACCATACCAATACCATACCATTTCATACCAATACCAATACCATTGCATGCCAATACCATTTCATACCATTGCATGGCAATGCTATGCACTGGCAATGATATGCATACCAATACCATACCAATAAAAAATATCATACAATACCATACCAATACCAATACCATTGCATACCAATACCAACACCATTTCATACTAATACCATTGCATGGCAATGGTATGCATTGGAGATGATATGCATATCAATGCAATACTATACCATACCAATACCAATACCAATACCAATACCATACCATACCATACCATACCAATACCAATACCATACCATACCATACCAATACCAATACCAAAACCATTCCAATACCATACCATTGCATACCATTGCATAACAACGGTATGCATTGGAAATGATATGCATACCATACCATACCAATACCATACCAATACCAATACCATTACCATTCCATACCATACCAATACCAATACCGTTTCCAATAGAAATACAAATGGCATTGCATTGTCAATACCAATACCAATACCAATATTCATTGCCAATACCAATACCAATACCAATACCATTGCCAATATCAATACCATTGCATTTCCAATACCAATACCAATACCAATACCAATATTCATTACCAATACCAATACCAGTACCTATACCAATATGCATTTCCAATACAAATACCAATACCATTGCATAACAATACCAATACCATTTCATACCAATACCAATACCATTTCATACCAATATCAATACCAATACCAATACCATGCCATACCATACCAATACCATATCAATACCATACCATACCATATCAATACCAATACCATACCATTGCATAAAAATAATAATATCAATACCCATACCATACCATTGCATAACAATATTGATACCATTGCATGTCAATGGTATGCATTGGCAATGATATGAATACCAATACCAATACCAATTCATACCATACCATACCATACCATACCATACCATACCAATACCAATACCATTGCATACCAATACCAATACCATTGCATGGAAATGGTATGAATTGGGAATGATATGCATATCAATACCATACTATACCATACCAATACAAATACAAATACCAATACCATACCATACCATACCATACCATACCAATACCAATACCAATACCAAACCATACCATATCATACAAATACCAATACCATACTAATACCATACCATTGCATACCAATACCAATATCATACATACCAATGCCATTGTATACCATTGCATGGAAAAGATATGTATACCATACTATATGTAACACCATGATTCCCCCAGTTTGTAAATATAACTATATTGGCCAAGGAACTATGGAAAACTCAAAGGTGTGAATGTTTGATTTGATGGAACTTTGTATAAAAGGTCGATGAATGTAAATTCTTTTATTTTAATAGAAAATGGATATGTGTTGCATGACTGTTGGAAAGGGGGTGTGCTAAGAGAGACCACGAATGCTAGGAAAAGGTGGTGGAGGGGACTAGGAATGGTTGTGTTAAACTCCATCAAACCAATACTTTGTTGGATTTAATTTCTCAGGATCAGAATAACCCTTTGACCTGGGAATGAATTACAGTCAGGCTAGTAGGTGGGAATACCTCCTCAAGAGTTAATGAGGGGATGGGGCAGACCGCCCATATGTAAGGCTTCCAAGCCTGACCACGGACTGGGAATTCGGGCCACTCTCAATCTTGATGGAAAAGGAAAGAAAGGAGAGTGTGGGGGTCAAGGAGGAGATCTACGAATAGTGCATAGACAGGAGCCTAAGCTCTTGGGTCCGAGGAAGGAATGAAAGAGGAAAGTGAGTTATGATCGCAGGAAATAGACATTGATTCAGGAGAAGAGTAACCTTCGTCCCTATCTATTTATGTAATGGGAGAAGGAGAGTAACCTTCATCCCTAACTTTCGTTGAGCTGGAAGAAAGAGATTTAATCTCAAAGCATCATAGTCTAAGATCGGGGGTCGCCAATGGTAAAGCCATTACGAGTGACTGAGCCTATGGTTGGGTGGAAATGAGCACCCCTTTCAGCAGTCGCATCACGCCTTGTGTTTCTAATAATCGTTTTCATGTCTTGTGCTTTGGATTGGAAATAATGGATGCACGTGTGTATTTATATGTCTATAAATGGCTTATGTATTGAAATGATTAAGTTCTGAGTATGCGTTTGTTCCCTTGAGAACTTATGCTTCTGCTTGATTTTCCATATGCTCCAGTTTAATTCCTCGAAGGCATTTCCCCAGGGAATTATAGCACAATTCCAGAGTCAGAGAAAACCTCTTGGCACTGCTATCATTTCGGTAGCCTCACGAGTTTACCTTTCCTTGTTTCATAGCTTAAAGTTATGCCAGTTACGGAGGCGTTTCCTTCATACCAGTAGTCTAAGAGACTTGAACTCCCTCCCAAGTCCTTAACCAAAAACCCGACTAAGAGTAGATTTCATAGCCCAAGAGTCATCTGAAGTTCCATGTGATCTAGGTCTAGGAACCCTGCGCTAAAAGAAGTTAGATCATGAAGGTTTCATAACTTCGGGAGCTCGAGTCTCTGAGATGTCAAATTTCACGATATTCAAAGTTACCCGAACTACCAGAGTAACAAGAGTCATAGATGACTTAAGAACCTAACAGTGGAGATGGATGTGAGCCATTTATTGGGAGGAGAAGCCATCACGGTCTTCAGATCGACTCAAATACTCATTGTAGTTAACAAATCAAACACCATTCGCTCGATTAAATCGATGGTTGGGAAACATTGCGGAGCGCGAAGGTCAAATTAGCAGACATGCTAGTTCACAGCCCGCAATCAACCAACGTCGTTGATCTCGATGGGAATGGAAGATCAATGACCAAGATTAAATCAGAGTCAAGTGATCACTTCCTATATTTCATAGATTGGACCTCGCAACCACTGTGAACCATCCATCTGTGAACGGAGATCGATGGTGGGAAATCATTGAGGAGCGTGAAGGCGAAATTAATGGACATGCTAGTTCACGGCCCATGATTCACCAATGTTGTTGATCTCATCAGGATGGATGATCAACGACCCTGATTAGACCGAGTTGGGAGAGTACTTTTCAGATTGCGGAGGTTGAGCTCTCTGATAAAGAGTGTGAACGTCAGGGCCCCACAATCACTATGAACCATCGATTGGAGAACACATCGATATTGGCCAAATCATGACCGTCAAACCTAGAAAATTTGCTAGGTGGATAGTCGTGAGTTCCTTTCGAAATTCGGGGAGTAATGGAGTCCTTATGTACCGTCGATCTGAGAGAAAGGACACGTGTCGAAAGATCGTCAACTTCAGGTGTAATCACTCTGAGAGAAGGTGAGTGTGGAGAGGTTGAAACTCTCGAAGCCCGAAGAGCCGAAGTGATTTGCAGTCGTCGATCTTTGGGAAACACGCGATGACAGATCATCGACTTTGGGTGTAAACACTCCAGAAGAAAGTGAGTAGGGGGAGGTTGACACTCCTGAAGCCCGAAGAGTCGAAGCAGATTTGATTCGTGTAAGATAAAGAGACAGGTGTCGTCAGATCCTGTACTTCGGAGGAAAATCACTGCGGGAAAAAGGGGGATGTGTTGAACAAGAAATCCCGAAGCCCAGAGATCTGGAGTTCATCTAATTCATTTGTCAATTGAGGACAGGTGTCAACAGATCTTCCACTTCGGAAGATAGCCACTTCGGAGGAATGTGGGGTCATGAGAGTTGAGAACTGTTGAAGTAAATCATGACCATCGATTTGATGGAGACGTGCGTCGATAGGTCGTTGACTTTTGGCGAAAGCACTCTGGGAGAAAAGGTGGTGTGAGCGTCTGGGACTCCCGAACGTCTAAGTCCCGAAGTGGACCCGAGCCATTGATTTAGATGGGCACGTGGCACCTAATTTGGAACTTTGGGTACGAAATAATTCAGAGGACAAAGAGTTGGAGTGCTCAGAACTCCCGAACATCGAAGTCCCAAAGAAGATCATAATCTTCGATCACAACGGACGCGTGGTGCTCGATCTGTAACTTTGGGTACGGAGTTCTTCGAAGGGAAAAGGTGTAGGAACATTTGAAAATCATGAACGTTGAAGTCTCGAAATAAATTGAGGTTGTCGAAATCCATGAGGACACGCAGCATTGGATCCTGAACTTCGGAGGTTTGCCACTCCAAAGGATTTCGTGTGGTGGTCGTCTTGGCGCCTATTGTCTTGGCATCTAGTCATAGCCACGGTCGTATGTAAGTATAGGGGAATGAAAGAACCCAGAGATCTTGGGAGAGGTTATCTTCCTTCTCTAAGCTCATTTCGGGGCATGGAGATCATTGATGGAAATCTCTGGAAGAGTAGAATGGAATAGGGACCCCGAATGAGGGTATTGTTTTTCTTAAGAAGAATGAAAAATTTTACGCCCCGTCGTGGGTGTGTTACAAATTGGTATCAAAGCGTCGGGTTACAACACTCGGCCTACTTGGGCTCATGTATGAGTCACTTAAAAAACATATTTAGAGTACTTTTAAGAGTGACACCCTATCTTGCCTATTTCTTAAAGAGTCTGGTTAAAATTTTATTGAGGAAAAGAATGAAACTTTCTACTGTGTGTGTGCATTTAAGAAATTTGAACTGTGTATTGTTCATAAACTAATATACTGTTGGCTAATAGTAAGTGTTTTGTCAGCACTCGAGCAGTCAGTAAATCACGAGAAAACTTCAAGTCTAAAGGATGGTGACGTGTTATGACGTGGGGGATGGATCCCACAATAGAGACGAAGAATCTGATGAAAGGAGGGTGGTGGAAACCCCTCCAGATCTAGATGAAACTGTAAGGAGCCTTAGGGCCGAATTACAGAGTTGCAATGCCGACAATGAGAGATTGATAGAGGAGAAAGAAAAAAAAATAGAAATTAATGCAGACTCGTTGTAGAGCCTATCCGACATACAGAGGAAGTTGCAGCATGAACCCGCAACCAGCCATGTGGACCGACGACATGTGAAGAGAATTCAAAGTCAACCTGAGATCCAAAAACATGGTCCCATAAGTGGCCACACTAGGAGAAGTACCTCGAAGAAGGCCCAACCTAGAGGCAGGGGACACTTATCGGGAGAGTCCTCTAGAAAGGAAGCTAGCAACTCCGGGGGATCTTCTAGTAGAAAAACTAGCTCACGTAATCGAAGGAAAGGAAAGAAGAGAAATCATTCCAAAATTCATGGTCCTGAAGAGTTAAAGAAAGCCAAACCACCCTCTTTAGATGGAGAGATTAAGAAAGGAGAAGAGGTTGAAGCTTGGCTGCTTGGTTTAATGAAGTACTTCATATTCCATGACTACTCTGAAACCTTGAAGGCTCGAATAGCCATCTTCAACCTGAATGGAAAGGCTTCCATTTGGTGGGAATACCTTAGAAATGTGAAATGAGTCCATGAGAAGGACTTGTCATGGAAACAGTTTGAGAAATACTTCAGGAAGCAGTATCTGTCAGAGAAATACATGGATGGGAAGACTACGGAGTTCTATGAACTCAGGTTGGGATAGCTCACCATAGATGAATATGTCAATAAATTTCTTAAGATACTAAGGTATGTACCCTACAAAAAGGATGAAAAGGTAAAAATGCAGTGATTTATTAGTGGGTTACCTCAGACCTACCGGGACAGGATTGAGTTTGAATAACCAAAGACCTTAGAAGAAACCATCCGGAAGGTGAGGTATTGTTATGAACAGTTCGGGAAGAAGATAGGACCTCACGAGGACTGGAAGAAAAAGAGTAGTTGGGGATTCAAGAAGAAGGGGTTTAAATCCTCAAGATTTAAGAACTATGGGAAGGGTTCTAGGATGAACCTTACTACTAGAAGTGTGTATCAGAAAAATTTCCCCTCTCAGAGTGGAAATAAACCTTTTGAGACAATCCCAGGAAAGACTGATAACCTAAAGAAAGAACCCTTAAAATGATGGAGTTGTGGAGAAGATCATCGGTTGAGGGATTGTCCACGCAGACAATAGAAAAGTAGGAGAGTCTACAATATCCAATAAGATACCACCATCAATGATGTGGCTAGGAGCATGCCATGAATTTATGCAGCCTTGGACAATAATCAATCTGGCCACCAAACTTCAATGGTGGAGATGGAAGGTATGATCACCAACCATCTAGTTTCTATTTTAATTGACCCTGGTTCTAATTTGAGTTATGTGGCCCCTCAGACTATTGATAAGTGTAAATTGCAACCAGTTAGACATGTTAAATCGTGGTTGGTACAACTTGATGTAGCCCCCCACCTCAGCAGGGTCTGTCAACCTCCCGGTCTAAGGATCGTTCCAACGACTGAGCTGGATTATCTCTTTCGGGTCCGTGTTGGAATCTCCATGAAACAATTTTCCATAGGTCCTTATGAAAATTCGCTCGCTCGAACAAGCACTGGGCAGAAGTTTCCTCCACGCGACCACTAGTTGTGACTGTGCACTTATCAAAAGGTGTTTCGCAATTTTGCGTATCAGGTCTTTGCATGTGAGTCACCTCGACTCTCTCGACCTCCGAAATCCCGACAAGGGCCTAGCGCATGCTATCTCCTCCCTTATCCTCCATCCATATGACCCCTTGCTATGACCCGGAGCTCAATTCTCAAGTGCTTCGCGATTTCTCATTTTGTGACTTTGCGTCTCACAAAATTTGTTTGTTCGTCCTTCTAAAACCTAAAATAATGAGTTCCGCTCACCTAACCAACTGTCCAAAATCCTCGCAATACAATGGTCCAGATCTCCCTTTCACGTATCAGAACTTTGCGTTTCGTGAAGTTCAACAATGGCTTCCTCCCTTCTCTCGATTCCTGAACTTGTGAACTTTTCGGGGCCAGATCTACAGTCCATATATGATCTTCTCCCATGCACTCTTCTGAGTGTCTGGACATGAGATTCAATGTTCTAGATCTCTTCCTCTACAGCTGATCTAACGGCTAATGTTGCTCCTCCTCCTGAGCTTTTCTTTCTCCCGACTTGAAATAATTACTAAGTTTCAAAGACCTCGACCTTTGGTCATTCTCCTATGAGCCCAATGACTTTGGGTCTCGTCTGCATTCCGAAAATGCTATCACTCATGAGCTTTGGAAATGTAATTTATCCTTGGCCCTAGTGCACACTTGCACTCTGCATGAAACTTTGCACTATTCCCCCTGAGCTTTGGGGACTTGGAATAAGTCCACTCTTGCACACTCCTTGCACTCTGACTAGCCTTCAGATGGTTTTCTTTCAACACTTCATCTGAGTGTTGGCCTGGTGCACTCCCTGCATAGGTATTCCTCAAGAGTGTTCAACAACTTTGTATCAACCTTTCTCTCCTCGAAGGGATATAAGTTCTCTCTTGGAAACTTATGCTCAAGCACTCCTTCCTGAGCTTACAGAGTGTTCAATAAATCTGTAAGTGTCTTCCCCTCTGACACTTCTCTTCTCTTTGAACTTGAAACATAGTTCACCTCCTGCACTCTTTGCACTCGCTCGATGCCCACCTGGTAGAGATCGACAAAATCCTCATCAATTATGTTCTCTCTTCTCTATGCCTTCTCTACACAGTCTTTCCTCCTCCAAGGTGTCCAGTAACATTGAGGCTTCTTCCTTGAGTTTGTGATTCCTCTGGTGTTCCCTCTTGGCATGTTCTTTTCTGATGTCCACAGAACTCATAGGTGCACTCTTTGCACTAGCTCAAAGAGTCCTCAGCACCCTGTCATGCACTTCTTGCATTTAGCCACAAACAACCCAAACTGAAATCAGAAACCTCGCAGACAAAAAATTGTGTCTATCCCTGCAGATGGAAACTACTCATACATATACAGCATAAATAAACACACCATTAACATTCAAATGCAAACAGATAAACACACAGAAACTCATATGTAGGAAAAACTGCTCTTTTTGTATTAATTTGAATGTTTGTACAATGGTTACAAAAGCTAGGGTTGCAACATAGTCTCGGCTCTCCTCTCTTCTCTTCTAATCTCCTTTTCATGCTCTTTTGAATCTAGATACAAATATATTTTACAAAAGAGGGGCTCCTGGAGCCTTTTCCTCTATCTACCTACTCTCATTAAATTACATTGAATTACAATCAATGGTTGTCTAGTCTGAATCGGATCTAGATCTTATCATCCTGTCATCCATTAAAGGAGAAATCATCTCATGCCTGCTCAAAGGCATGGCTCAGCTCTTCCATCCTTACAAAACTTTAATTGCATTAAATTACAATTTTGAAATTTGAAAACGAGGGAAAAATGAGAGGGTTGGCACCTCTCCCCTCCTTGAATGTGCACTGATGTGTCGGTTGGCTAGTGCATTGCTGAGGTGGATCGATGCTCCTGCATCATACTCCATTGGTATAAAAAATTCATGAGATCCTGCTCATGATCTCCCCAACTATGTTAAATCCACCTAGATCCCAAACTCTCTTCTGGAGTTGTCCTCCTGCTCCACTACTTTGTTGTTTCTACATCTTCACTTTTGCTATGGCAGGCTCCCTTCTTTTCATCTTCTCCCTGCTGACAGATTCATGTGCTGACCTCGACATCATCTTCTTGATTTCCTCTATCATTCTATCCAGTTGCTCCAATGGCTGGCTTATTCTTTGCAGATCATATCAATATTCCATGTTGTCTTCATCTCCTCTTGTGGCACTAGCTGGCCACTCTGCTGCAGACTCCAATTCTGCAGTCTCATCACTGAGATGTTGCTCAGCTTCTCCTTCTGATAGATTTACTTCTGCCATTTCTCCTTGCGCTGGAATATCTCCAGCTTCCTCCAGCTTCTACCCAGACTAGAATTTAGATTCACCTTATGTTGTAGGCCTCGGCACTACAGTCATCATCTGTTCAGCTTCCTGGCTGAAATTTCTAAGAAATTATGTCGAATGGTCTTCTCCTATGACATACATGACTGTCTATTGGCAGCCATTTGTTGGTTCCATATTTTCCAACCAATCCTCCAACATCCTCAACTATGTCTCCCATGGAGTGAGCATCTTAACTGCATGCTCTTCTTTTGCTAGGGTAGACATCAGCATCTTCTCCTTCTCTTATTTCTCCATGAGAGTCACTAACGGTTCTCCTTCTCCTATTGTTGCACCTGCAACATGTGTTGTGGCCTCAACTGGGCTACTTGGCAGGAACACCTCAATTCCTCCGATGATCAGAATGTATTTTTTATCCTCCCCTGTCAACTCCCCTTGTTGATCTGAACTCACCTCTAAGTTCATGAGACTCTCAGAAAGTCTCATCTTTTCTCCCTTGCCCACCTGGAAAATTGGGATTTCTGCCCTACCCACCTGGTAGTCTATGAGATCCCCTAATGATCCCACCTCATTTCCCACCTGGCAATCTGAACTTTCTTTACTTCCCACCTGGCGGTTTTTGAGACCCTCGTCTGATCTCTTCTCCTCATCATCACCGAGACTCTTCCTAGCTTCTGGCTCATAGATGTTTACCATTTCCTCTGTGTCCCTAAGGTTTTCAACATACCTCAGCCATACTCTCAACAACCTTTTTTGTCCTCTATCCAACAATCTCTTAACTTGCCACTTCACCTTCTTATTCATGGGCCACTCATACACCCAATGCACTTTTGCATCCTGCTGCATTTTAAATGCAAGCTTCTCCATTCTTTCTCTTACCTCGTTGAGCTCTTTATCCATCTTAGCTTTACTCTTATGTTGGTGGTCCTTACTTCACCCACACCCATGGCCTTTAGTAGCCATATTATTTTCCCTCTACCTTCCCTCCTAGAAAGTCTGTTGTTCACTCTGCAACTGAGAGCATCTCCATCTTCTCCTTTTCCTGAAATCTACAGACGAAGATTGTGCTATGATACCACATGATGGTATCAACCAATATCCATTCACCATCTCTCATTTTCATACGATCTGCAGACAAAATATTTATCTCTGATACCACCTGAAGGTATCACACTATCTCCCTTATCTCCTTTCCTCTTTTTCCTGATGTCTACAAGAAAAAATCAGCTCTGATACCACTTCACGGTATTAGACTATCTCTTCTCACCATCCTTCCCTTGCCTATTGTCTACAAACAAAATAACGTCTTCCTCCTCTGTCTCCTTCGCCTGAAATCTATAGACAAAAAAATTCATCTCTGATACCACATGATGCAGCCCCCCACCTCATCAGGGTCTGTCGACCTCCTGGTCTAAGGATCGTTCCAACGGCTGAGCTGGATTATCTCTTTCGGGTCCCTGCTGGAACCTCCATGAAACAATTTTCCACAGGTCCTTATGAAACTCCACCCGCGCGAACAAGCATTGGGCACAAATTTCCTCCATGCGACCACTAGTTGTGACCGCGTGCTTATCAAAAGGTGTTTCATGATTTTGCGTATCAGGTCTTTGCATGTGAATCACCCCGACTCTCCCGACCTCTGAAATCCTGACAGGGACCTAGCACGTGATAGTTCCTCCCTTATCCTCCATCCATATGACCCCTCACTATGACCCAGGGCTCAATTCTCAAGCACTTCACGATTTCGCATTCTATGACTTCGTGTCTCGTGAAATTTGATTGCTCGTCCTTATGAAACCCGAACTAACGAGTTCCACTCACCTAAACAACAATCCACAATCCCCGCGATCAAATGGTCCAGATCTCCCTTTCACGTATCATAACTTCACGTTTCACGAAGTTCAACAATGGATTCCTCCCTTCTCCCGATTCCCAAGCTTGTGAAATTTTCGGGGCCATATCTACGGTCTGGATCTGATCTTCTCTCATGTTCTCTTTTGAGTGTCTAAACGTGAGATTCAATAGTCCAGATCTCTTCCTCTACAGCTGATCTAACAGTTGTTGTCACTCCTCCTCCTGAGCTTTGCTTTCTCCCAACTTCAAAGAATTACTAAGTGTCAAAGGCCTCGACCTTTGGTCATTCTCATATGAACCTGATGACTTTGGGTCTCATCTACATTCTAGAAATGTTATCCCTCCTGATATTTGGCAATGTAATGTATCCTTGGCCATGGCGCACACCTGTGCTCTGTGTGAAACTTTGCACTATTCCCCCTGACCTTTGGGGACTTGGAATAAGTCCACTCTTGCACACTCCTTGCGCTTTGACTAGCCTTCAGATGGTTGTCTTTCAACACTTCATCTGAGTGTTGGCCTAGTGCACTCCTTGGATAGGTCTTCCTCCAGAGTGTTCAGCAACTCTGTATCAACCTTTCTCTCCTTGAAGGGATATGTTAGCACCATGATTTTCATGGCTAAGATTAGAGGTTTGTCAACAATTTGCAAAGTCATGCTTGTTAGCACCCATGTTGTTTTTATGTATGGCATCATCTAACATCTCCAAGGGCTAGTTTCAAAAGGAATATTATAATTTATTTCTTCCCATTTCAATTTTCAACTGCGCGCTGCAAAATTCACAACGCACTGCAAAATTCACTGTGCACCGCATAGAGGATGTTGTCGCGTAGAGGATTTTGTCTTGCAGAGAATTTCGTTGTGTAGAGAATGTCTTCGTGCAGAGGATGTTGTCACACAGAGGATGTTGTCGTGCAAAGAAGGTTTTTGTGCGTAAGATTTTTTCGCGCAATGAATTTCGTCGTGGAGTGGGTTGTCGCACAGTGGATTTTCCTGTGCACAAGCTACAGGTCGCACTGCACAAATTACTGGTTTAGTGGTCAACTTAAAGATCAATTTCTGACCAACTCGAGAGGAATTTTGAAAATCCCCGAGAGGTTTTTGTCGAGAAAAAAACAAATAATAAAAACCTCTCTCAAATTTATAAAATGTGTCACAAATTGGGATATTCAAAGGAAACTTTGAGCCCTATTTTTACGTTTTCATGATTTCCGGTCCGAGACATGTTTTTGCGACACGTATTTCGGCCAGCTGGAGATGAATTTCAAGAAACCCAGAGAGGTTACTGTTGTGTAGTAGACTTTTTATGCAGGGATGACAGAGTGTCCATAAATACACATGATGAATCATCACAACCATATGGTCAATTTTTTATCGTGATCAATGACTGTAAAGAATATTTTAGTTACGATTATGATTTGTCAAAGTCGAGTTTTCTATTTTTAGTGAATCCATTGAAGTTATTGTTCTCTTTCAAAGAAAATGGATCCATGATTCTAGGAGGGAATATTTCGACCCTAGCAGCCAAGGGTGACATCATTTTTCTATATATAGGGATCATTTTCATGTAAACAGGGTTGGTTGGAAAATTGAGTAAACGACTGTTATTGTATGTAATCTGAGTTTTTGACCGAAATTTAATGCAAAGGTCCTGTGATTTGATGAAAATATTCTAGTTGTGATAGTCGGATGTATTGTGTCCCTTTCTTTGCGTATGTGTTTCCTGTTACCTTTTATTTCATATCTTATACTGTCTATTTCTGAACAAATTTTCGAACCTATGGATTTGTTGTACAACGCCCCTTGTTCACGCCACTTAAACAAAATGTTTTCCTCTCAAGCTAACTCTGAATTTTTCCACAGCGGTGCTCTTGAGTTACATCCTGTGTTTTTATCCCACCACACTTTACGGTTTACACTGAAGGTTGTTGCTCGCCTAGCCTTCTCCTCTCGAATCCAGTCACTGAGTCATTTGTTTCGTCTCTTCCTCCAATCAACCCCATAGACCAAGTTTTACTTTTCTGTGCCAATATAACCAGAAACCATTTTACCATAGGTTTTAGATCTAGCCATTGTTTTCAAAGTCATATCTTGTTCGGAGACCGCGCCATTTCTGAGAGAGCCCTTTGCAAATCCGAAAGGCTAGTTTCGGGTCTCAAAGTTGGTTGAAAAATTTACCTTCATCGTCTGTTTATCAGCCAAATAGATTTAAGAAGTGCTATCATTCTAACGTCGTTGTTGGGGATGGAATTGAATGAAATTTTCCCTGGGAAGAACGACATTGTTTGAGTTCTAAGATCTGAGAGCAGCAAACACTTAGGCACATATTGGTTGTTTTTCTTCTCTGGTGACTCCACACATCAGAAAATAAGTTGAAGGTGATTCCACTGGCAGAAGAATCTAGAGCTAAATTTTTCATGGCGACTCCAATCAACATTCAAATGAAATTCAAAGACTCCAATGGAGAATGAGACCTGTTGATAGAGATATGGAAGAGCAGTATGGAAAAATAAGGAACTCGAGCTTAAGTTTAGTTCAAGAAGTACTTTTTTGTTTGATCAATATCTTCTTGTCCTTTCCTGAGTTTTTCAAAAGAATATTTCTTCACTTAAATGAAGCCCATAGATCTACCCTTGTATATCCTTCATTGCAAACTGTAGGAATACCTCCTTCTTCTTGTATAACTGATATTCACCAAGCTCCTTCCTCTGAGCCATATGATTTTCATGATCATTCTTGTGATCTTAATGAAACCAAAGTTGAGCTTGTACCTTCTGTTCTTAATCCTACACCCTCCAAGATTCAAGAAAGATACAGTCCTCTTAAATTCCCTTCCATCCTTCATGACTTTCCTATGAAACATTATAAGTATCTTCCTAGGTTCGATGGAGATCTTGATGGACAATCAGCTGAAAAACATATTCAGGTCTTTGAGCATTTCATAGACCTTTTTGAGATCGAACATGATGATGTGTCTATGAGGGCATTTTCTCAGTCCTTACAAGGAGATGACAAAGCATGGTTCAGACATTTGCAACCTCAGTTGATTAGCTCGTGGGATGAACTGAAGGAATATTTATGTAGGTTTTGGGGTGAGAAAAAGTCATGGGATCTACTCCTTTCAGATTTTTATGCCATGAGAATAATGCAAGATGAAACCATCTCAAATTTCAGCAGGAGGTTTTCTAGTCTTTATTATAAACTTCCTAAAGAAGTCCAACCTCCTGAAGTTGTTGCCATGCTCCATTATGTAACAACCTTTCAATCAGACTTATCTTTTCTTTTGATGGAGAGGAAGTCTATGTCTTTGCAGAAGATGTTCAACAATGCTCAGGAAGTTGAAGAAAATATTCAAGCATGTAAACATTTTCAAAATGAGGAGTTGGATTCTAAATAACATGACAATGAATATGAAGAAAGAACAGTTGATTTGAATCTTCAGAAGAGGGTTAATAATTTCATATGTCCTCTTGAAGGTTTAAATGTTTATGATTTTGAAAAGGATTATATGCCACTTATTGGAAAATAAGGTGCAAATTTAGCTTATGATCCATCCCATGATAGGCACTGGGCCAATGGTTTTATGTATTTATTTGTAGACAGTCAAGAAACTAAATTTGCAAATCAGCTTGTTGAAGAGCAGGTTGATGTCCCAAGCTTTTTCTTGTTAGATGACGTTGCAGATGTTGTTGGTTTGTCTTTATATGATGAATATGATGATGATTATGATGTTGACTTCCTAGAACAACCAGCTACATGTTCTCTATCAGAAAATGTTCATTTTCAGCAGTGTAATGAGAGCAATCAGACTACATATCACAGTTACAAATAAGAATATGAAGAAAGTATTGAATCAGCTGAAGAAAATTATTTACCTTTATGCTTTGCTTCATTTAAATTGTTGAAAGAAAATTTAAAGATCATCACTAAGGCAAAGGAATGTGTGTTAATGCAAAATCACATTGATTCATGGGAAACAACTAACAAGAAATTGCAGCAATCTTCTCATGTGTTTGATGACCCTGTTACTTGTTATGTAGGAGGTCTTGTCAGTTCAAAATTGCATCCATTGGTCGAAGATGAATCTGAAAATGATTATGCTCAACAATCCAAAGAAATTGAAAAATGTGCATATGACAGCAGTGAAGAAAATGAAGAAAGTTTTGAATTAGATGAAAGAACTTTGCCATTGTGTTTTGCATCTTTCGAATTGCTGAAGAAAAATGTTTACAATGTTTCAAATCATAAATCCTACAAGTATGATGTTGAATATGAAGAACGCAATGGACTTGCAAATGAAAATTGCCTTCTATTATGTTTTTCTTTCTTTGAATTGTTGAAAGTAAATCATGAGATAATAGAGGAAGCAGTGAAGTCTGATTGCATTCACAGTGACATTGTTTTACATGAGAAAATTATTATCAGTGAAGAGGACCAACAACCTTCTCATACTTTTAATGACCCTATTGTTGATTACATGGAAAGTTGTTTCAGTTCATATTTGCATCCTGTGATCAACTACCAGCTTGGAAATAAATATGATGGTAAATCAACATCAGTGTTAGATATGGGTTGATTTCCACTAGGGGTTTCATTTCTGCCAACATTATCTTCTGATTTAGAAGATTGTTATTTCCAGCAGTCTCAACATATTCTTCATCATTTTTGTGGTAATCAATAGGTTGAATTACATGAAAACAAGGATGCAGTGGAAGGGGTGAAACATGATTGTTGTTTTATGCATGTTTTGGAGGATCCATTTGCAGTTTTGTTGGAGGCGGTAAACAACTCCAATGTTTTTTATTTTTTGAGATTGGAATTTATAGATAAATTTTTTAACGAATTAACAATAAACAAGCTTTGGAGAAAGCATGTACAAAGAAAGAAAAAGGTGGATAAAGTGCTTGCGTGGTTTCATTGGCATTTTGATTTCACTTTATTGACATCTTTTTCAACAGTTAGGGTAGGTAGGAGTGCAAATAAACTTGGTACTACGAGCATTTATTTTAGCAATCTGCAGTTTTCATTTTCATATTAGTTTTAGATTTCAGTTTGGAGCATATATAGTTTTGGGTTTTCAGCGGATGCAGGTTACAAGTTACAATTGGAAAGTTGAGTTTGGGAGAATCACAATGGATTGGTACCTAGTCTATTGTTCTTTACTACCTCACAGGGAGGATAGCATCCTCGTTGGAGCCATCTGTTAGCACCATGATTTTCATGGCTAAGGTTAGAGGTTTATCAACAATTTTCAAAGTCATGCCTGTTAGCACCCATGTTGTTTTTATGTCTGGCATCATCTAACATCTACAAGGGCCAGTTTCAAAAGGAAGCTTATCATTTGTTTATTCCCATTTCAATTTGCAACTGTGAGCTGCAAAATTCACGGCAAGCTGCAAAATTCACTACGCATCGCGTAGAGGATGTTGTCATGCAAAGAAGTTTGTCACGCAGTGTATTTCGTCACGCAGTGGGCTGTCGCGCATAGGATGCTATCGCACAGTGGATTTTCCTGTGCACAAGCTACAGGTCGCACTGCACAAATTATTGGTTTAGTGGTCAACTTAAAGATCAATTTCTGACCAACTGGAGAGGAATTTTGAAAATCCCCGAGAGGTTTTTGTAGAGAAAAAAACAAATAATAAAAACCTCTCTCAAATTTGTAAAATGTGTCACGGATTGGGATATTCAAAGGAATCTTTGAGCCCTATTTTTACATTTTCATGATTTCCGGTCCGAGACATGTTTTTGCGACACGTATTTCGGCCAGCTGGAGATGAATTTCAAGAAACCCAGAGAGGCTATTGTTGCATAGTAGACTTGTTATGCAGGGATGACATAGTGTCCAGAAATACACATGATGAATCATCACAACCATATGGTCGAATTTTTATCGTGATCATTGACTGTAAAGAATATTTCGGTTACGATTATGATTTGGCAAAGTCGGGTTTTCTATTTTTAGTGAATCCATTGAAGTTATTGTTCTCTTTCAAAGAAAATGGATCCATGATTCTAGGAGGGAATAGTTCGACCCTAGCAGCCAAGGGTGACATCAGTTTTCTATATATGGGGATCATTTTCATGTAAACAGGGTTGGTTGGCAAATTGAGTAAACGACTGCTATTGTATGTAATTTGAGTTTTTGACCGAAATTTACTGCAAAGGTCCAGTGATTTGATGAAAATATTCTAGTTGTGATAGTTGGATGTATTGTGCCCCTTTCTTTGCGTATGTGTTTCCTGTTACCTTTTATTTCATATCTTATACTTTATATTTTGAAACAAATTTTCAAACCTGTGGATTCGTTGTACAGCACCCCTTGTTTGCGCCACTTAGACAAAACATTTTCCTCTCAAGATAACTCTAAATTCGTCCACAACGGCGCTCTTGAGTTACTTCCTATGTTTTTCTCCTGCCACACTTTACGGTTTACACTCAAGGTTGTTTCTCACCTAGTATTCTCCTCTCAAATCCAGTCACTGAGTCATTTGTTATGTCTCTTCCTCAGATCGAACCCATAGCCCAAGTTTTACTTTTCTGCACCAATATAACCAGAAACCATTTTACCATAGGTTTTAGATCTAGCCATTGTTTTCAAAGTCATATCCTGTGCGGAGACAGAGCCATTTCTGAGAGAGCCCTCTCCAGATCCGAAAGGCTAGTTTCCGGTCTCAAAGTTGGTTGAAAAAATTACCTCTGTCGTATGTTTATCAGCCAAATAGATTTATGGAGTGCTAAAAGGATATAAGTTCCCTCTTGGAAACTTATTCTCAAGCACTCCTTGCTAAGCTTACAGTGTGTTCAGTAACTCTGTAAGTGTCTTCCCCTCCGACACTTCTCTTCTCTCTAAACTTGAAACAGATATCACCTTGTGCACTCCTTGCACTCGCTCTATTCCCACCTGGCAGAACTCGACAGAATCCTTAACAATTATGTTATCTCTTATATATGCCTTCTCTGCACATTCTTTCCTCCTCCAAGGTGTCCAGTAACCTTGAGGTTTATTCCTTGAGTTTGTGATTCCTCTGGTGTGCCCTCCTGGCACGTTCTTGCCTGAATTCTACAGAACTCAGAAGTGCACTCTTTGCACTAGCTCACAGAGTCCTCGGCACCCTGTCATGCACTTCTTGCATTTAGCCACAAAGAACCTAGACTGAAATCAGAAACCTCGCAGACAACAAATTTTGTCTATCCTTGTAGATGGAAACTACTCATACATCTACATCATAAATAAACACACCATTAACATTCAAATGCAAACAGATAAACACACAGAAATTCATATGCAGGAAAAAATGCTCTTTTGTATTAATATGAATATATGTACAATGGTTACAAAAGCTTGGGCTGCAATAGAGTCTCGGCTCTCCTATCTTCTCTTCTAATCTCCTCTACATGCTCTTTTGAATCTAGATACAAATATCTTTTACAAAAGAGGGGTCATCGGGTCTTTTCCTTCATCTACCTACTCTCATTAAATTACATTGAATTGCAATCAATGGTTGTCTAGTCTGGATCGGATCTAGATCTTATTAGCCTGTCAGCCATTAAAGGTGACATCATCTCTTTCCTGCTCAAAGGCATGGATCGGCTCTTCTAGCCTTACAAAACTTTAATTTCACTAAATTACAATTTTGAAATTTGAAAACGAGGGAAAAATGAGAGGGTTGGTGCCTCTCCCCTCGTTGAATGTGCGTTGATGTGCTGGTTGGCTAGCACATTGTTGATGTGGAGCGATGCTCTTGCATCACAACTAGCCATTGGGACCAAAAGAAAAGTAGCAGAGGTCATACCATCTTGTCAATTAATCATGGATGGATGGCCTACCCGAGCGACCCTTAACATACTTCCCCTGGGATCTTATGACTTGTTGATCGGTATGGATTGGTTGGATGATTATAAAACTAATTTGGATTGTTACCATAAAACTTTAGAATGTGTAAATGAAGAAGGGAGAAAGATAACCCTCCAAGGGATTCAGAATCATGTCTCAGTTAGACAAATATCAACCCTTCAAATGAAAAAGTATTGCAGAAAGGGGTGTCCTTTATATGCAATACAAGTGTTGGAATCTGTTGAGGATGAAAAACCAAACCTAGAGGACCACCCCATATTAAGAGAATATAAAGACGTGTTTCCAGAAGAAGTACCAGGTCTACCTTCGAGAAGATACATTGACTTCTCGATAGAACTTGCACCAAGAGAAATGCCAGCATCTAGAACGCCCTATAGGATGAGTACGCCAGAGCTGTCAAGCTATAGCTAAAGGAGATGATGGAAAAAGGCTACATTCGACCCAGTGTATCTCTATGGGGAGAACCCATCTTGTTTGTGAAAAGGAAAGATGGCACACTCTGACTTTGCATAGATTATAGACAACTAATTAATACAACCATAAAGAACAAGTACCCCTTACCAAGAATAGATGACTTGATTGACCAATTGGGAGGTACTTCCATTTTCTCAAAGATTGACTTAAGGTCTGGATACCATAAAGTTTGAATTAAGGATGAATACATCCACAAAATAGCCTTCAAGATAAGGTATGGTCACTATGAATTTTTGGTGGTGCCATTTGGGTTAACCAATGCCCCCGCCACTTTTATGTGCTTGATGAATAATGTACTTAGCAAATTTCTAGACAAATTTTTATTGGTTTTCATTGATGATATCCTAATCTACTCCAAGAACAGAGAGGAGAACAACGAACATATTAGAATCGTACTTCAAGTACTAAGAGAGCATCAACTCTACAATAATTTTAGCAAGTGCAACTTTTTTCCAGAAGCAAGTCCATTACTTAGGCCATGTTATTTCTAAAGAAGGGGTGGTAGTAGACCCTGACAAGATCAGATCGATTATGTAATGGCCTACCCCAAAGGATGTATCTGATATCAGATCCTTCATGGGCTTGGAAGGATATTATAGAAGGTTCATAAAAGGGTTTTCCAAGATTGGTTGTCCAATCACTACCCTCCAGAAAAAGGGGGTTAAATTCACTTGGACATCAAAATGTGAAGAAATATTTCAGGAACTCAAATACCTCTTGACCCATGCACCCGTGCTGAAAATTGTAAACCCTGATAATGACTTCCTCGTGTGTACAGATATATTCAAGGAAACGGAGGATTCCTTGTGCAAGAGGGACGTGTAATTTGCTACGCATCTAGGAAATTGAATGAGCATGAAATCAATTATGTGACCCATGACCTAGAGTTGACTGCCATAGTGCATTCTTTAAAAATGTGAAGGAATTACCTCATCAGTAGGATATTTGTACTTATGACAAACCACTGTGGGTTGAGGCACCTGTTTGATCAACCAAAACTCAATGCTAGAAAAGCTAGGTGGATGGCTCTCCTTAGTGAATTTGACTTTGAAATCAAACACATCAAAGGGAAGGAAAATAGGGTAGCAGACGCCCTTAGCAGAAGTATGAAAATGATTCACCTATCATCGGTAAGCACCTATGAAATGGATATCAGGGAAAGAGTCAGGAATGCACAAGAAACAAATGCATTCTTCAAGACTGTGACCTCATACCTAAGGAAAGAGCCTTCAGGGCTAAAGTATGAAGGCTATCAGATGCTCAATAAAGGCCTGCTGACATACAGAAACAAATTGTATATCCCAAATTGTGGCGACTTGAAGAGGTTCATAATGGACGAACTGCACAAGAGACCATATATTGGTCATCCGTGTTATCATAAAATGATCACGGCCACTAGAAAACAATTTTATTGGCCTGGATTGAAAAAGGACATAACTAATTACTTAGATAAGTGTCTAGAATTCCAACAAGTTAAGGAAGAACACTGGCATCTAGAAGGGTTGTTACAGCCCCTACCAATCCTAGAATGGAAATGGGAAACCATCTCCATGGATTTCATCACCGGATTACCAAATTTGACCAATCAAAATGATGCCATCATGGATGTGGTGGAAAAATTGAGTAAGTCTTCTCACTTTGTTCCTTTCATGTCAACTTTCAAGGCAATAGATATTGCCAACATCTTCATGAAGGAGATATTCAAACTGCATGGTATGCCCAAGAAAAATGTATCTGACAAAGACACCAAATTTACTTCAAGATTCTGGAAATCCTTAATGGTTGGATTTGAGACTAAATCATTGTTCAGTAGAGCCTATCACCCTCAAACTGATGGAAAGACAGAAAGAGTAAACCAAATATTAGAATACATGCTAAGGATGCATGTAATGCATTAGTCTAATAAGTGGGAAGATTACCTACCATTGGTAGAGTTTTCCTACAACAATGGTTATCAAGAATCCTTGAAGATGGGCTCTTTTGAAGCCCTCTATGGTAGACAGTGAAAAATCACAATCAGCTAGAGTAATCCAATGGACAGAATTACAATAAAACCCGACATGCTGAAAGAAATCAAACAACAAGTGATTCAGATAAAGAAAAATCTGAATATTGCTCGGCATAGACAGAAACGTTATGCCGACAAAAAGAGAACTCCGAGAGAGTTCAAGACAGGAGACCATGTATATCTCAAAGTTAGGATCGGAAAGAGTTCCTTGAGAATGGGAGCTTGTGCCAAGTTGGAAACTCGATATTGTGTACCCTTTGAGGTCTTAGATAGAGTGGGACATGTAGTCTATAGGATATCACTCCCTCCCACAGTAAAGGCACATAATTTTTTCCATGTTTCATTATTGAAGAAATATGTACACGATTATAATCATATAGTTGACTGGTCTATGATCCAGGTGGAGTTGGAGGGATAATTCCTTCCAGAACCCCAATGCATACTAGAGAGGAAGGAAACCTCCCTCAAGAACTGAACCATTTCACAGGTCAAGGTGTAGTGGAAACACTTTGGCCCAGATGAAGCTACATGGGAAATGTAGGATGCCATGAGACAGGCATATCTAATTTTGTTTACTCCTGTATATACATATCATGTTGACAGATAGAACATTGAGGATGATGTTCCTTTAACATGGAGGGAATTGTAACACCATGTTTCCCCTAGTTAGTAAATATAACTATATTGGCCAAGGAACTATGGAAAACTCAAAGTTGTGAATGTTTGATTTGATGGACCTTTGTATAAAATGTCAATGAATGTAAATTATGTTATTTTAATAGAAAATGGACACATGTTGCATGACTACTGGAAAGGGGATGTGCTAAGAGATACCATGAATTCTAGTAAAAGGTGGTGGAGGGGACCAGGAATGGTTGCGTTAACCTCCATTGAACCAGTACTTTGTTGGATTTAATTTCTCAGGATCAGAACAAACCTCTGACTTGGGAATGAGTTACAGTTAGGTTGGTAGGTGGGAATACCTCCTCAATATTTAATGAGGGGATGGGGAAAACTTCCCATCTGTAAGGTTTCTAGACCTGACCACGGACTGGGAATTCGAGCCACACGCAATCTTGCTGGAATAGGAAAGCATGGGGGTCAGGGAGGAGATCTATGAAGAGTGCAGAGACGAGAGCCTAAGCTCTTGGGTCCAAGGAACGAATGAAAGAGGGAAGTGAGTTCTAATCGTAGGAAATAGAGACTGATTCAGGAGAAGGAGAGTAACCTTTGTCCCTATCTATTTATGTACTGGGAGAAGGAGAGTAACCTTCGTCCCTAACTTACGTTGAGCTGGAAGAAAGAGATTGAATCTCAAAGAATTATGGTCTAAGATTGGGGGTGGCCAATGGTAAATCCATTAGGAATTACTAATCCTATGTTTGGGTGGAAACAAGCACCCCTTTCAATAGTCGCATCATGCCTTATGGTTCTGATAAAAAATTTCATGCCTTGTGCTTTGAATTGGAAATAATGGATGAATGTGTGTATTTATATGTCTATAAATGGTTTATGTATTGAAATGATTAAGTTATGAGTATGTGTTTGTTCCCTTAAGAACTTATGCTTCTGCTTGATTTTCCATATGCTCTAGTTTAATTCCCCAAAGGTGTTTCCCCAGGAAATTACAGCATAGTTCCAAATTCGAAGCAAACCTCTTGGAATTGCTACCATCTTGGTATCCTCACGGGTTTACCTTGCCCTGTTTCAGAGCTTAAAGTTATGTTAGTTAGGGAGGCGTTTCCTTCAGACCAATAGTCTAAGATACTTGAACTCGTGCCCAAGTCCTTAAACAAAAACTTGACTAAGAGTATATTTCATAGCCCAAGAGTCATTTGAAGGTCCATGTGACTTGGGTCTAGGAACCCTATGCTAAAATGAGTTATCTCATGAAGGTTTCGAAACTTCGGGAGATCGAAGCTTTGAGATGTCAAATTTCACTATAGTCAAAGTTACTCAAACTACTGGAGTAACAAGAGTTGTATATGACTTAAGAACCTAACAGTGGAGATGGATGCGATTCATTTATCAAGAGGAGAATCCATCCTGGTCATCAAATCAACTCAAATACCCACTGGAGTTAACGAATCAAACACCAGCCGCTCGATTAAATCGATGGTTGGGAATCATTGTGGAGCGTGAAGGTGAAATTAGTGGACATGTTAGTTCATGGCCCGCAATCAACCAACGTCGTTGATCTCAATGGGAATGGAAGATCAATGACCAGGATTAGATCAGAGTTGAGAAAGCACTTCCTAGATTGTGGAGATTAGACCACGCAATCACTATGAACCGTCGATCAGTGAATAGAGATCGATGGTGGGGAATCATTGCGTGGTGTGAAGGTGAAATTAGCAGACGCGCTAGTTCGCGGCCTGCAATTCACCAACGTCATTGATCTCATCGGGCTGGAAGATCAACGACCCCGATTAGACCGAGTTGGGTGAGTACTTTTCAGATTGTGGAGGTTGAGCTCTCTAATAAAGAGTGCGCACGTTGGGGCCCCGCAATCACTGTGAACCGTCGATTGGTGAACACATTCGTATTGGCTATATCATGACCGTCAAACCTAGAAATGTTTATAGGTGGATAGTCGTGAGTTCCTTTGAAAATATGTGGAGTAACGGAGTCCCTCTGTACCATCGATATGAGAGAAAGGACACGTGTCGGTAGATCGTCGACTTCAGGTGTAATCACTCTGGGAGAAAGTGAGTGTGGAGAGGTTGAAACTCCTAAAGCCCGAAGAACTGAAGTGATTTGCAGCCATCGATACTTGGGAGATACACGTCGATAGATCGTCGACTTCGGGTTTAAACACTCCAGAAGAAAGCGAGTGTGGGGTGGTTGACACTCCTGAAGACCGAAGACCCAAAGCATATCTACTTCATACAAGCTAAAGGGACAGGTGTCGTCATATCCTTCACTTCGGAGGAAATTCACTCCAGGAAAAAGGGGGAGGTGTTGAACAAGAACTCTCAAAGGCCGGAGAGTCAGAGTTCATCTAAGTCGTTCTCAGTTGAGGACAGGTGTCAACAGATATTCCATTTCATAAGATAGCCATTTCGGAGGAAGGTAGGGTCACGAGAGTTGAGAACTCCCGAAGTAAATCATGACCATTGATTTGAAGGAGATACGCGTTGATAGATCGTTTACTTCGGGTGAAATCACTCCAAGAGAAAAGGTGGTGTGAGCATCTAGGACTCTCGAACACTGAATTCCCGAAGTGGACTTGAGCCATTGATTTAGATGGGCACGTGTCACCTGATCTAGAACTTTGGGTACGGATTACTTCAGAGGAAAAAGAGTTGGAGTACTCGAAACTCCCGAACATCGAAGTCCCAAAGAAGATCATAATCGTCGATCACAAGGGACGCATGGCACTTGATCTGTAACTCCAGGTACGGAGTACTTCTAAGGGAAAAGGTGTAGGAATGTTTCAAACTCCCGAACACTGAAGTCTCGAAATAAATTAGGGTTGTCGAAATCCCTGAGGAAATGCGGCGTCGGATTGTGAACTTCAGAGGTTTTCCACTACGGAGGATTTCACGTGGTGGTCGTGTTGGCGCATGTTGTCTTGGAGTCTGGTCATATCCGCGGTCATATGAAAGTACAGGGGGATGAAAGAACCTGAAGATATTGAGAGAGGATATCTTCCTACTCTTAGCTCTTTTCAGAGCATGGAGATCATGGTTGGAAATCTCTGGAAGAGAGAAATGGAATAGGGACCCTGAATGAGGGTATGGTTTTTCTTAAGAAGATTGAAAATTTTTACGCCCCAGCGTGGGTGTGTTACAAATTGGTATCAAAGCGTCGAGTTACAACACTCGGCCTACTTGGGCTCATATTTAGATTACTTTTAAGAGTGACACCCTATCTTACCTCTTTCTTAAAGAGTTTGGTTAAAATTTTATTGAGGAAAAGAATGAAACGTTCTACTGTGTGTATGCATTTAAGAAATTTGAACTGTGTATTTTTCATAAACTAATATAATGTTGGATAAAAGTAAGTGTTTTGTCAGCACTCGAGCAGTCAATAAATCATGGGAAAACTTCAAGTCTAAAGGATGGTGATGTTTTATGAAGTGGGGGATGGCTCCCACAATAGAAATGAAGAATATGATGAAAGGAGGGCGGTGGAAACCCCTCTGGATCTAGCTGAAACAGTAAGGATCCTCATGGTCGAATTACAGAGTTGCGATGCTGACAATGAGAGATTAATAAAGGAGCAATAAAAACAAACATAAATTAATGCATTCTTGTTGTAGATCTTATCTGACATACAAAGGTAGTTGTAGCATGAACCTGCAACCAGCCATGTGGACCGACGACATGTCAAGAGAAGTCAAAGTCCACCTAAGATCCAAAAACATGGCTCCATAAGTGACCACACTAGGAGAATTACCTCGAAGAAGGCCCAACCTAGAGGCAGGGGACACTCATTGGGAGAGTCCTCTGGAAAGGAAGTTGGCAACTCTGAGGGATCTTCTAGTAGCAAAACTAGCTCACATTCTCAAAGGAAAGGAAATAATTAAAAGCATTGCAAAAGTCATGATCCTAAAGAGTTCAATAAATCCAAACCACCCTCTTTCAATCGAGAGATTAAGAAAGGAGAAGAGGTTAAAGCTTGGCTGCTTGGTTTAAATAAGTACTTCAGAGTCCATGACTACTCTAAAAACTTGAAGGCTCGAATATCCATCTTGAACTTGAATGGAAAGGCTTCCATTTGGTGGGAGGACCTTAGGAATGTGAAAGGAGTCCATGAGAAGGACTTTCCATGGAAACAGTTCGAGAAATTCTTCAGGAAGAAGTATCTGTCAGAGAAATACATGGATGGGAATACTAAGAAATTCTATGAACCCAAGCTGGGACAACTCACCATAGACAAATATGTCAATAAATTCCTTGAGCTACTCAGGTATGTACCCTACATAAAGGATGAAAAGGTAAAAATGCAGTGATTTATTAGTGGGTTACCTCAGACCTACCGGGACAGGATTGAGTTTGAAGAACCAAATACCTTAGAATAAACCATCCGGAAGGCGAGGTATTGTTATGAACAATTAGGGAGTAAGACAGGACCTCACGAGGACTGGAAGAAAAAGAGTAGTTTGGGATTCAAGAAGAAGGGATTTAAATCCTCAAGATTTAAGAACTATGGGAAGGGTTCTAGGATGAACCTTCCTACTAGAAGTTTGTATCAGAAAAATTTCCCCTCTCAGAGTATAAATAAACCTCTTGAGGCAGTCCCAAGAAAGACTGATAACCTAAAGAAAGAACCCTTAAAATGTTGGGGTTGTGGATAATATCATTGGTTGAGGGATTGTCCACACAGACAATAGAACAGTAGGAGAGTATACAATATCCAATAAGATACCACCGTCAATGATTTGGCTAGGAGCATGCCATGAATTTATGCATCCTTGGACAATAATCAAGCCGACCACCAAGCTTCAATGGTGGAGATGGAACGTATGATCTTCAACCATCTATTTTCTATTTTAATTGAACCTGGTTCTAATTTGAGCTATGTGGCCCCTCGGACTGTTGATAAGTGTAAATTGCAACCAGTTACACATGTTAAGTCATGGTTGGTACAACTAGCCATTGGGACCAAAATAAAAGTAGCAGAGGTCATACCAACTTGCCAATTCATCATAGATGGATTGCCTACCCGAGCGACCCTTAACATACTTCCCCGAGGATCTTATGACTTGTTGATTGGTATGGACTGGTTGGATGCTTATAAAACTAAGTTGGATTGTTACCATAAAACTTTAGAATGTGTAAATGAAGAAGGGAGAAAGATAACCCTTCAAGGGATTCAGAATCATGTCTCAGTGAGACAAATATCATCCCTTCAAATGAAAAAGTATTGCAGAAAGGGGTGTCCTTTATATGCAATATAGTTGTTGGAATATGTTGAGGATAAAAAACCAAACCTAGAGGACCACCCCATATTAAGAGAATATAAAGACATGTTTCCAAAAGAGGTACTAGGTCTACCTCCGAGAAGAGACATTGACTTTTCGATAGAACTTGCACCAGGAGCAGTGCCAGCATCTAGAATGCCCTATAGGATGAGTACGCTAGAGTTGGTTGAGCTCAAGCTAAAACTAAAGGAGATGATGGAAAAAGGATACATCTGACCCAGTGTATCTCCAAGGGGAGCACCCGTCTTTTTTGTGAAAAAGAAATATGGCACACTCTGACTGTGCATATATTATAGACAACTCAATAAGACAACCATAAATAACAAGTACCCCTTACCAAGAATCAATGACTTGTTGGACCAACTGGGAGGTGCTTCCATTTTCTTGAAGATTGACTTAAGGTTTGGATACCATCAAGTCTGAATTAAGGATGAAGACATCCAAAAAATATCCTTCAAGACAAGGTATGGTCACTATGAATTTGTGGTGGTGCCATTTGGGTTAACCAATGCCCCTGCCACTTTTATGTGCTTGATGAATCATGTACTCAGCAAATTTCTAGAAAAAATTGTATTGGTTTCCATTGATGATATTCCTAATATAATCCAAGAACAGAGAGGAATACGAAGAACATCTTAGACTCATACTTCAAGTGCTAAGAGATCATCGGCTCTACGCTAAGTTTAGCAAGTGCGACTTTTTTCCAAAATAAATTCCATTACTTAGGCCATGTTATTTCAAAAGAAGGGGTGGAAGTAGACCCTGACAAGATCATATCGATTATGGAATGGCCTACCCCAAAGGATGTATCTGATATCAGATCCTTCGTATATGATATCAGATCCTTAATGGGCTTAGTAGGATATTATAGAAGGTTCATAAAAGGTTTTTTCAAGATTGGTTATCCAATCATTGCCCTCCAGAAAAAGGGGGTTAAATTCACTTGGACATCAAAAAGTGAAGAAATATTTCAGGAACTGAAATACCTCCTAACCCATGCACTCATGCTGAAAATTGCAAACACTGATAATGAATTCCTCATTTGTACAGCTTCCTGCAAGGAAGGACTCTGAGGAGTCCTTGTGCAAGAGGGATGTGTAATTTTCTACGTGTTATAACATAGTGTTGTCAAGATTCGTATGGGTCTGTTGTGAATTCCTAAGTCTGTATCATTTCCTTGTCTTTCTCTCTTTTGCAGGTTGTGTCTTAAAGTTTTCCCTTCGAATGGTAAAGTTTCTTTTGTTCACCCCTTTTTGTTTAAAATACCTGGTTTTCCTCGATGTCTTACCTAAAAAAGTCTCTCCCCGAAGCCTTTATGTTTTCCTCTAAAAATGAACACCCATCTCCTTTTGTTTTAGTCACTCATCCTATTGTTTTCCCAAGCCCCTATTCAGTCATCCAAGTCTTTGTTTACATAGGCCGCAACCACAGGCTCAAAGTGCAACACTCGAAGTGGTCCATTCTAGACCCGAATCAAGCAAAATGGCAGGTTCATCTTTTAATGGTGGGAATTCCATGTGGATTTCAGATTAGCGGCTCACGGGCATTCGGAATATTAAAGTTGCACAAACTATAGCATCGAAGCAAAAGGCCCAAAGAGTCATTGATCTTTAAAGGGACATGTGGCAGTTCATCCAAGTGTTCGGGGAAATAAGCTTTGGGAGTTTCGAAGTGAGAAGTGTGTGGAATTCCTGAAGAGCCAAAACTCGAATTCCCGAAATAATCTGAGCCATCAAAAACTAAGGATGCATGGAGGCAGATCCCTCGCTTTGGAGTTCGACGCTCCAGAGAATTGTGGGAGTTAAACATTGCAAAGTGCTGAAGTGGCCAAAGTACCGAAGTGCCCGAAGTACCGAATGCCCGAAGTGAATCTGAGTTGTTGATCAGCAAGATCCATGTGTCAATAGATCGACAGCTTCGGGTAAAATCTCATGGAAGAGTAAGCGATATTTGAGCTTTGGTTTTCTCAGAGCCTAGAGACCCAAAGTGGATCTCGGTCATCCAATGCCATGCGTCATCAAAGTTGTCACTCCTAGAGTTTTACTTCAGGAGTTTTAAAATGAGAAAAGTTTCAAAGACACGAAGGCCCCAAAGTCTCGAAGAATCGAAGGTCCAAAGTCCCGAAGCCCAAAATCAGTAGGCGTTGTTCGATTCAGAGGGACGCGTGGCACAAAATCCGAGAATTCATGGTTTTGTGAATCAAAGGTTTTAGCATGGAGCACGGCATAACTTTACAAAGGATGAAATACCGAAGCACCTTTGGATATGAGCACCAAGTTATGGCCCAAGGTCGCATGCAGGATGGAGCAATGGAGAGGAGCTACGCCAAAGGCCGAAAGTGCATGTATTGGTCACAGATGAATATATGCATGGCCTTGAGGCACCAAGATTGACTCGAAGAAGATGTGGGCACCGCCTGGAACATTCATGGGTGTCAGGCCTCATCCCGATCCTGATGAAGGTATTTAATGGAAATGGCGGCAGCAGTTGAGACCTCGTCTCACCCCATAAATGGAAAGCATACTGAGAATGGTCGTGGGGGGAGATTGTCAATCTGAAGTTTCCCAAGGGACGGATTTTCCTTCAAAGCACATAACTAAGTCGGGATCATGTCTAACATAAGAAGGCCTACACAGGCTAACAGAGTAGGTGCCGACTGGAAACTTTGAATGCAAGGGTCCAATCACATTCCTGGTGGTTGAAGCATTTTTAGTATATATAGGCAGTTTTGATATTTTGTTAAGGGAGAATGGTTGATCTAGGCTCCCTGATATTGTAATATTTTGATGAAGAACACAGGTTCTTTGGTTATGTCTTGATTTGAGACTTCTTGATTAATCTAAGTCATCTTTCTTACTCCATCGTATTTGCCTATGATACTGAGAGATTTCATGATTGACTGATTCACATGGATTGTTGTGACTGTATTATGATGAATGTTTGATTATAATGTTGTTATGATTTCTTTCAGTTTCCTTGAAATTTGAATCCAAGAGGATCTTGTGTTTAAGTTTTTCTTCCTTAGGCTTTTGGAAGGCCTGATGTTCAGGGAAGACCTCTACACTTTTCTCACCAAAGTCTTCCTCCTACTCACCTTTACTCCAACTTACTGACTGAAGTTGATCCAAGACCTCAATTTCTTGTGCATACCAGTCTAGATTTCTGAGTTATAATGTTATTTTCATTGAGTCTTCTCCATTTGGCCTCTTAAAAATCATTTACATTTATTGTATAAACTGATGGGTACTGGGATTACCTTCTATGAAATCTGAGGGTGACTTCTAGTGCTAACATTTTTGGCGTCGCTGCCGGGGATGAATTGAAGACATTTCCCTGGGTAAGAATGACAAAGAAATTTTGATTATGAAGGTGCATCAGAAATCAGTACCTTGAATATTGCAACTTGCACCTAGAGACTCCACTATTTCAGTTGTGGATTCCAAAAGAAAACACACGAGGTCTACTTCACAGCTGCCTCTAGCAACACCTGAAGTTGACCCAGAGAATATTATCAAGAAAGGAAATATTTCTCGTGAAGGATTTATTTGTTGTCCCAGATTGAAAAGCTCCCTGGGAGAATGATAATGACCAGATCTAGTCTTTGATGGTGAACAAAGACCAGAGACTTTCAGATTGCATATCATTCACCTGGTGACTCCATGTTTAAAGAATCTAGTGGCGACTCCGTAGTTTTAAGAAGTCATATTTTCATATGAAATCCATTTTGGCTCGAAGGTTTTCTCCTTTTAATTTCTTTGTTGTTCCTGGTTTTCCAAATGTTGTTCCTACTATTGATGAATGGGGCGATTTTTTTCCCATATTTAGAGAACATAAAGATAACAACCTTGTCGAGCATCTCCGTGAGTTTCATGAACTCATGCATCAATGAGAAATACATCATGAGGATGTATTATTGAAGATGTTCATGTTCTCATTAGCGGGAGATGTTCGTGAGTGGTATCATTCCTTGCCCCCTGCTAGCATCTCCTCCCTGGAGCAGTTCCATGCAGTTTTCAATTCTCACTGTCAAAGTTATTATTCCTATGAGTTAATATGTCATAATTGTTGTGAGGAGTGTAGAGATGGTGTTCAGAACATAGTTCATTCTCGCAGAATCTGTGAGAATGAGGGGTATACCTCGGAGGAGTTGATAAAACTGGTAAAATCTCTCTCTGGAAGGATAGAGGAATTGGAAGAAGATTTTTCTCATTGCTCTTGCAAAGAAGATGCAGAGGATATTCTGATCCTTGAAATAGATGTTCTTGGCAGCCCTACTTATGATTAAGAAGTGATTTCGAATACTAACCAAGAACAAACAAATTTTGATGGATATCCCAGTGAAGATGACGAAGAGCAGAGATTTTCCATGGTTCTTGTTTATGATGATTATGAATCTGATCCTTGTGAGCGCCACGAAGGAGAAAAGGAGGAGATAAATGGGCAGTTTATCTCCTGTCCAAAACCTGTAAATGAGCAAATATCACCTGGGAGTAGTCGACCTGCATCAGTCCTCTACCCACCTATACACTCTAAGAACATCGAACGAGGGGTGAGAAGCAATGAAGTACAGGAGGTAATTTCTTACCAGTTGAGCTTTCCCGATTATAAATTTTGTCACCCTATGGGGTTGTTTACGGAGTTGTATTTTCCAAAAGCATTGGAGACTACAAAATTATTTATTTTATCATCATTTAGGGATATTGCTAGTGTTCCAAGACATGTTCTCATACCGCTTTCATATTTTCCTAACATTTTGTGGAGCATTTGCAGTGAATAAAAGAACCATATTACCAGACAGTCTGGATAGCTATGGTGGAAGTTTTCTTTCACCTAACGCTTTGTAAAAATCAGTTAGCCTAGGATTGTACATAAATAAGCTCCTTTTGGAGCCCCTGTGTTTGTTTTCATTTTAGTATATTAGTGTACATATCTCCCCGTTTTCTCCAGCGAAAGTTTTGAGCTAGACTCCATATCCCAACAGCGAAGGCACTAGAACTGTGTGTTCTTGGTAGCTCGCAGGGAGCATACCATCCCCTATGGAGCCAAATGTTATCACATAGGGTTGTCAAGAGTTGTATGGGTCTGTTGTCAATACCTAAGTCTGTATCCTTTCCCTTCCTTTCTCTCTTTTGCGGGCTGTGTCTTAAATATTTCCCTTCGACTGGTAAAGTCGGTTTTGTTCACCCCTTTTTGTTTAAAAGACTTGGTTTTCCTTGATGTCTTACCTGAAAAAATATTAGCCCGAAGCCTTTTTTTTTTCCTCTAAAGATGAACACCCATCTCCTTTTGTTTCAATCACTCGTCCTGTTATTTTCCCAAGCCACTATCCAGTCGTCCAAGTCATTGTTTACACAGGCCCCAATCGCGGGCTCAAAGCACGACACTCAAAGCAGTCCTTTCTGGACCTAAATCAAGAAAAAATCCAGGTTCAACTTTCAATGGTGGGAATTCCATGTGGAGTTCATATTAGCGGCTCATGGGCATTCGGAATCTTAAATTTGCACGAAGTATAGCGCCAGAGAAAAAGGCCCGAAGAGAGCATGAGTCGTTGATCTTTAAAGGGAAAGGTGGCAGTTCATCCAAGTGTTCGGGGACATAAGCTTCGGGAGTTTCAAAGTGAGAAGTGTGTGGAATTCTCGAAGAGATGAAGCCCAAATTCCCAAAATAATCTGAGCCATCAAAAGTTGAGGACGAGTGGAGGCATATCCCTCGCTTCAGAGTTCAGCGCTCCAAAGAATTGTTGGAGTTAAACATTGCAAAGTGTCGAAGTGGCCAAAGTCCCGAAGTGCCCGAAGTCTTCAAGGCCCAAAGTGAATCTGAGTCGTTGATCAACAAGAGCCACGTGTCAATAGATCGACAGCTCCAAGTAAAAGAGCATGGAAGAGTAAGTGATATTTGAGCTTTAGTTTTCCCAGAGCCCGGAGACCCAAAGTGGATCTTGGTCGTCCAAATCCATAATTCCATACATCATCATAGCTGTCACTCTGGGAGTTTTACTTCAGGAATTTTAAAATGAGAAAAGCGTCGAAGTCCCAAAGGCCTCGAAGTCCCGAAGACTCGAAGGTATGAATTCCAGAAGCCCGAAATCAGCAAGAGTCGTCTGATTCAGAGGGATGCGTGGCACCAGATCCGAGAATTCTTGGTTTCATGAATCAGAGGTTTTAGCATGGAGCACGACGTAAGTTTGTGAAGGATAAAATCCTAAAGATCCTTTGGATATGAGCACCAAGTTATGGCCTAAGGTCACATGCAAGATGAAGCGATGGAGAGGAGCTGCGCCAAAGGCCGAAAGCACCTTTATTAGTCACAGAAGAATATATGCATGGCCTCGAGGTGTTGGGATTGACTCGAAGAAGTCGTGGGCACCGCATGGAAAATTCATGGGTGTCAGGCCTTGTCCTGATCCTGATGAAGGTAGTTAATGGAAATGGGGGCGGCATTTAAGACCTCGTCTCACCCCATAAATGGAAAGCATACTAAGAATGGTCATGGGGGGAGATTGTCAATCCGAAGTTTCCCGAGCGACGGATTTTCCTGCAAAGCACATAACTAAGTCGGGCTCGCGTCTGACAGGAAGGCCTTAACAGGATGACAGAGTAGGCACTGACTAGAAATTTTGAATGTAGGGGTCCGATCACATTCCTGGTGGTTGCAGCATTTTTAGTATATATAGGCAGTTTTGATATTTTGTTAAGGGGGGAATGGTTGAGCTAGGCTCCCTACTATTGTAATATTTTGATGAAGAACATTGGTTCTTTGGTTATGTCTTTATTTGAGACTTCTTGATTAATCTAAGGCATCTTTCTTACTCCATCTTATTTGCCTCTGATACTGAGAGAGTTCATGATTGATTGATTTATATGGATTGTTGTGACTATATTATGATGAATGTTTGATTATAATGTTGTTATGATTTCTTTCAGCTTCCTTGAAATTTGAATCCAAGAGGATCTTGTGTTTAAGTTTTTCTTTGTTAGGCTGCTAAAAGGCCTGATGTTCACGGCAGACCTCTACACTTTTCTCACCAAAGTCTTCCTCCTACTCACCTTTAATCTAACTTACTTAATGAAGTTGATCCAAGACCTCCATTTCTTGCGCACACCAATCCATATTTCTGAGTTAGAACGATATTTTCATTGAGTCTTCTCCATTTGGCCTCTTAAAACTCATTTACATTTACTATATAAATTGATCAGTATTGGTCTTACCTTCTATGCAATCTGAGGGTGACTTCTACTTCTAACACTACGAATCTAGGAAATTGAATGAGCATGAAATCAATTATGTGACCCATGACCTAGAGTTGGCTGCCATAGTGTATGCTTTAAAAATGTGGAGGAATTACCTCCTCGGTAGGAGATTTGTACTTATGACAGACCACTGTGGGTTGAGGCACCTGTTTTATCAACCAAAACTCAATGCTAGACAAGCTAGGTGGATGGCTCTCCTTAGTGATTTTGACTTTGAAATCAAACACATCAAAGGGAAGGAACATAGGGTATCATACACCCTTAGAAGAAGTATAAAAATGATTCACCTAGCAGTGGTAAGTACCTATGAAACAGATGTCAAGGAAAGAGTTAGGAATGCACAAGAAACAGATGCATTCTCCAAGACAATGACCTCATACCTAAGGCAAGAGCCTACAGGGCCAAAGTATGAAGTCTATCAAATGCTCGACGAAGGTCTATTGACTTACAGAAATAGATTGTATATCCAAAATTGTGGCGATTTGAAGAGGTTCATAATGGATGAATTGCACAAGAGACCATATATTGGTCATTCAGGTTATCAGAAAATGATCATGGCCACTAGAAAAAAATTGTATTGGCCTGGATTGAAAAAGGACATAGTTGATTACTTAGCAAAGTGTCTAGAATGCCAGCAAGTTAGGGAAAAACACCGGTATCCAGCAGGGTTGTTACATCCCCTACCAATCCCATAATGGAACTGGGAAACCATCTCCATGGATTTCATCACCGGATTACCAAAGTCGACCAAGAAAAATGATGCCATCATGGTTGTGGTGGAAAAACTGAGTAAGTCTGCTCACTTCGTTCCTGTCAAGTCAACTTGCAAGGCAATATATGTTGGACAACTGAGATGGGGGGGTGAATCAGTTGTTACTGTGCTTAAACAATTATGCTTCTTTTAAACTCTTTGCTGAAACACTAAATGATGATCACAATAATGCAGGGAAATAAACAATTTCTCATTCAGCATCAGTCACATATATGAGAAACACAGAGACAGATATTTCCTGAGGAAACC
>ML790186.1:715853-728312 GCA_009831015.1 Picea engelmannii | reverse complement strand
TACTTTCCATCAATGACAAGTCTATGCTGCCTGTAAAACATGCCAACAATCCTTTGTACATTCTTCCTGCACCCATGCCATCTTCATTGTTGTACTTTCCATCAATGACAAGCATATGCTACCTGTTAAACATTTCCAACAATATATACTGCCAACATATTCATGAAGGAGATATTCATACTGCATGGCATGCCCAAGAAAATTGTATCTGACAGAGACAGCAAATTTACTTCAAGATTTTGGAAATCCTTAATGGTTGGTTTTGAGACTAAATTGTTGCTCAGCACAGCCTATCACCCTCAAACCGATGGACAGATAGAAAGAGTAAACCAAATATTAGAAGACATACTAAGGATACACGTAATGCATTAGCCTAAGAAGTGGGAAGACTACCTGCCATTGGTAGAGTTTGCCTACAACAACGGTTATCAAGAATCCTTGAAGATGAGCCATTTTGAAGCCCTCTACAGTAGAAAGTGAAAAATGACAATCAACTAGAGTAATCCAGTGGACAGAATTACAATCATACCCTACATTCTGAAAGAAATGGAACAACAAGTGATTCAGATAAAGAAAAATCTGAATATTTCTTGGGATAGATAGAAAAGTTACGTCGACAAAAAGAGAACTCCTAGAGAGTTCAAGATAGGAGACCATGTCTATCTCAGAGTTAGGCCCAGGAAGAGTTCCCTGAGAATGGGAGCTTGTGCCAAGTTGGCACCTCGGTATTGTGTATCCTTTGAGGTCTTAGATAGAGTGGGACCTGTAGCCTATAGGCTAGCACTCCCTCCCACAGTAAAGGCACATAATTTTTTCCATGTTTAATTATTGAAGAAATATGTACATGATTATAATCATATAATTGACTGGTCTGTGATCTAGGTGGAGCCAGAGGGTGAATTCCTTCCAGAACCCCAATTCATACTAGACGGGAAGAAAACCTCACTCAAGAACCGAACCATTTCATAGGTCAAGATGCAGTGGAAACAATTTGGCCTAGATGAGGCTACGTGGGAAATGGTGGATGCCATGAGACATGCATATACGATTTTTTTTACTCTTGTATATACATATCATGTTGACAAATACAACATCGAAGACGACGTTCCTTTAAGGGGGAGGGAATTGTAACACCTTTTTTCCCCCAGTTTGTAAATATAACTATATTGGCTAAGGAGCTATGGAAAACTCAAAGGTGTGAATGTTTGATTTGATGGACCTTTGTATAAAAGGTCGATGAATGTAAATTTTGTTATTTTAATAGAAAATGGATACGTGTTGCATGAATATTGGAAAGGGGATGTGCTAAGAGAGACCACGAATGCTAGAAAAATGTGGTGGAGGGGACCAGGAATGGTTGCATTAACCTCCATTGAACCAGTAATTTGTTGGATTTAATTTCTCAAGATCAGAACAACCCTCTGACCTAGGAATGAATTACAGTCATGTTCGTAGGTGGGAAGACCTCCTCAAGAGTTAATGAGGGGATGGGTCAGACTATCTAAGACCCAAACTGCAAGAGAAGTGCAAGGTGTGCGCAAAAATAAATTATTTCACGTTCAAAGCTCAGGAGGTGCAACGCGAGAAAAGGTTGAGGAGTCATCCTTGCAGAGGAAGCATCAAAGGCTAAGCCTTTAATAAATTGATAAATTCCCTATTTTAAGTGAAGGGAAGCATAGCAGCAATGGAGTAGAAGCTATAGAAGCCGTTGGATCGACTACATGAGGATATCTGGACCATTGGATTAGAGTCCACGCAAAAGGGGGAGAGTCAACAAAGTATAACATATCTCAGCCATCAGATCTTAGGGATAGGATCTACAGTCATTGGATCTAGGTAAGTATTGCGTTCTTTAAGCCCGAAAGTCCTTTGAACTTCGTAAGTTCATAGGTTTCAGTGTGTTGGATGCAAAGGAGACAGGATTCCTGAATTCCTGGGATCCAGAGTAAATCTGGAGCGTTTGTACACGTGTCAGCGGATTGTTGAGTCTGGAAGACCAGCTATCTGGGAGAAAGGGGGCACTGTGGTGAAATTTGTTCAAACTCTTGAAGTCCCTAATTGTGGTTCAAATCTCAACCGTTGAGTAGAGAGGGATATGTGGCACCAGATCTTGGAGTCGAGAGACTTGGAACTCCGAAGGAGTCAAGGTGTAAACCGTTTGGGGTCAAGGACCCCCGAAGCTCCAAAGAGCGGAGTGCATCTTGATCATCGACGTCTTGGCCACATGTCAATAGATAAGGGGATAGTATGAAAGACCGAAAGTCTGGGAGACTAGAGGTAAGAGGTATTTAATCCCTTCGAAGCTCCGAATACCGGAGTCGATCTGAGTAGTCGATAAAAGGCGGGGACATGTGGCAGTAGATCTCGATGTTTGTAGGTCCGGTACTTCGAAGGATATAGGATGCAGAGGTGTGAGGAATCCTAAAGGACGATGTCCAGGATAAGATCCTATCCATTAGTGCTAGGAGACATGCATCGACTGATTATTGATATTTTACCACTTCGGCAGTCCCAGGAAGCAAAGGCGAGGAAATATTTAATTCAAGGAATCCCGAAGGCCCGAATGTTGGAGTCCATCATGTTCATCTATTTGTGAGGAAACCTAGAGCCTGATCATCTCACTTCAAAGTGTGAAACTCTGATGGATTGGAGGTGTGGTGCATCGAAATACTCTGAAGGATCAGGACCATCGAATTCAGGGGGCATGTGGAACTATATCTGGAGGTCCAGAGACTTGGAAAAATGGAGGAAATCAAAGTGTAGTGTTGTGTGAACGCTCAAAGGCCGCAGTTCATCTTGTCTGTCTTTTTTTTAAGACATGTGGAGGTTGATCGCGTCACTTCATAGTTAGGCACTCTGGAATATTGGAGGTGATGTGCAGTGGAGAGCTATGAAGTCCCATATCCTGGATTTAACACGGATCGTCGATCTATGGGAATCGTTCATCCGTCCAATCTGTTGATTCGAATTTCGGCACTCCAAAAGCATAGAGTGTTGGATCGGGTTAGGTCTCTAAATCCTGAATTCTTGGATTCATCATGAGTCGTTGATCACAGCAGGAACTGTGGACCATTGATCCTTTCTATTGTGAGGGAGTCCGCGAGCCCATGTATTCAAAGGAATTGGAGTGTTGAGAAGTTGAATCTCCCAAAGCCTGAATATCCGGAGTTCAGAATTAGCACACGTTGTTAAGATCATGGTCCCTGTCTATGGTCACATGTTGTTTCCACCAGAAGAAAGAGGTGCTAGTGTTGAGGATTAAAAATCGTAACGAGGTTTTATGCCCACAAAGTATTTCTAAAGCCTATTATTACAAGCTACAATAGGAATAATACTAGTAGGTGAGACCCCCTTGTATATTGGGAGATAATATCAGGCTCTTATTTGATGTTTGTGCCACTGTTCGACACTGCTTACATGGTTGATGAAATCTTGTTTTATTGGCGATGGATAGGGCATATTATGTGTTGGTTCTAATGGCGACAATTAGATGATGGACAAGGCATGTTATATGTTTTTTCTTGTTGCTATAGGTTCAAATTTTATGTCACAACGACCTATGTTATCCATTGTTATCATTACTATCTGTTCTTGGATCCATTACTGGGACACCTGCACAAGAGACATGTTAGTAACAAAACATAAAGAGAAGTTGGGAAAGGGAAAAAGCAATATAAACAAATGCAAAAAGGAGGAATCGAACTATGCTCTTATGCTACCTACATGCATCGAAATTTAAATGATTGTTGTTATCCTAGCTAATAAGTTCATGGATATGCGATTTTTTTTTAGTATATAGTGATATGCATTATGGTTAAGCTGGAAATGGAAAGATATGATGTGGGTGGCGCGTTTGACAAGTGATAGATGTTGATTCCAATGCATGGTTTAAATGAATGGTTAATGGATTAATGGTTGGTGTGTACTGAGAAATTAATTGATTGGGGGTGGAGGTGACGTGCATTTACTGCATGTCACCCTTACTTTTCCATTGGCCTCCACCCTAGTTGGGATATTGTTCAACTTTGTTTGTTGTGTTTAGGCTCCAATTTTCAAGTAGAGGGAGAACCGCTCAGCCAATTCACATTTTAAGGAATTCTTGGTTACAGGTATGTCTTTTTGGCCATCCATGAATTTTCTTCGGTTATGAAATAGATAGTGGCTTGGTATGTATGGGTTTTTTCTTTCCTTGAGTCGAGTGACTGTGTAAATTAGTGGTATTTTTCTGGAATGAATCGTTGGTGGTTTTCATTGCAATAAGGTTTGAAGTCATAGAGTTATTGGTCGTTCTGGGTATTGGTAGCCATAAAGGCTCTCTGTCATCCTTGATGGTTTTAGTCAGAGGATTTTCATTTGGTTTAGAATGGCTGGTTGTATCCACACCTACGTATTCCATACCTAGTCTTTTGTTGTTATGGGATTTTGAATGCATTGTGCCACTGCACTTTGCTTCACTTGGGTATCAGTTTGTTCATGTTACTAATGTTGCGCAGTGGGTTGTGATGGTCGTTTTCCAAAGGGATTTCTTAAGGTGACTGTTATTTCTCGTCCTTGTCCTAGCTCAGCATTCTTGGGTTTGCTGGGAGACCCACGAGGGTTATACCCTGCGTGTTCTAAGTCTTTTTACAAGGTCAAAATGGAGTCAGGGCTCCTATGTTCATAGTCTCTCCTATCACGGGAATTGTCACCTTGTCTGCGAATACATTTGTGGTATACTCTGTGTGTGCACCATTGGTCTCAGAGGTTATCACCCGATGTTGGGGGAAATTCCATGTCCCCCTATATTGGTCCACATGGACAATCATTGTTATGAATTGGTGATGCATCATCGATAATGTTCTATTGTTAACTCGCCTCTGTTGATTATCCTTACAGTGTTTTTCTTATTGGTACTTAGTCACTACAATTGGTTATTATGACAATCTAATTGATAAGCTCAACATTGAAATTGGTTGATTGAAGAATGGGGTTGATACAAAGTCATTGTCTTTTACATTGGGATTATTTAAATTTTAACTAATCATTAGTTACAATTGATTAATGCGCAGTGATGCTTCGCGCGTGATGCGTGGGTATGTGTAGTGTCCATACAGCATGAGTAAATGATTGTTGTGACTATGTGTTTTTAATGGCCAAATGGATTATTCCAATCGTGATGATTATGGTATTTCCATCCACTATATATGTTATGCTTATTTGATTGCATCATCAAGGATGGGCACAAGTTTTTACACAGTATGGTTTTGTTCCAATTTGATTAATTTGAGCAATATTGTTGATGCCTCCTTGTATTGAATTGATAGCTCAGCATTGTAGGTTGAGTAAATAATACTGTGACTGTGTGTTTTAAAATTGTCAAATGGGAATGTTGCAATCGTGGTAATTATGGCATGGTTATCCACTATCGATATTATTTGATTGTGCATCAGAGAGGGTCATGGGATTTTAAATATGGTTATGTCACATTTTAGTCGGTTTGTGTTGTGAAATCGGGCTTGTTGTTGCTTCCTCGTTGTATTGGATCGATAGCCCAGACTGTGGATGTTTAGACTCAGAGTGATTGAACCTGTATAGTCATAAACATGCTCTTGTGTTTTATCGGATGTGTGTGTATTCCACAACATAGTATGTGTTGAATGGTGATGGTTGTCTGTGAGGTTAAATGGCAAGTCAAGATCTTTACATTTAGAATTGTTGTATTTGGCTGTCTGTTATGTGTATTGATGAATATCACGATTTTTAACAGTGGTAGGAATAGGTGTTGTGACAGTATAACCTCATTGCAATTTAATTATTAAAATACAAAATTGAGCACGACCTTTGAGCTGTGTTTGATGATTGACATAATTTGTGAGCAGCAGTTGATTTTGATGTTGAACGGAGTGGAAATAAGTGATTGTTTATGCATTTGGGAATTGTTTTAAAATATTAAATGGATAAATGAGAGGAACATATATCCCCTACAAATTGTTGTGGAATGCATATTGTCTTGTTTGATGACACCGTGTTAAATATTTGATTACGAACAGTGAGCAAGTTAATGCACATGATTGCTTGAACTGTACATAGTAATTGTTTTGGGGTCTCAGTGATCATTTGGTTGGTGTGTTTCCTTTTATAGAATGGTTTTATGGATCACTTAATTAATTTTATGAACAGTAATCACTCTCTTTCCCTACTGTTATTTTGCTTTCCACTAATAACAACACCCTCGCCTTCCCACATTCATTTTTCACTCCATGTTCTAAAGTTTAATTACAGTCAAGAAGAATTCAGTATTGAAGCAGTTTAGAGTCGCATTTTCTTGGTTGGATTACAATGATGTTTTCTTTGGTTTGCATTACAGTTGATTGTTTGTGGTCTTTGAGCAGTAACCGTGTTTCTTTTCCCCCTCATTTTATCATTTTTCGCTAAATGCAAGCCCCTCGCATATCCCAACACCTTTTGTTCACCCCCTACTCATTAACAACAATTAAACAATTTATATGGATTGGATTGCATGAGCCTGATATGTTGTTGAGCCAAAATCTATTTCATATTTTTAAAGAGTTATCATGTATGGTTGTTAAAAGGACTATTTTCTAATCAATCATGCATGCAAGAATGATGTTGGCATAGGGGCAGACCCAGGGTTCAATGCTCAAGAGCGCACCAACAAATCCCTAACTATCATCCCTTTCGGCAACACATGTGAAGAAGATGAAGTCTCACCCAAGGTAGAGGCAAGGGTGGTTGCAAGACTCAGGTGTCTGCAACCTTAGCTGGGATGCAGATCTGTGATTATCTTTCTTAGAGCGCACTTAGAAATAGTTATTCCTTAGCATACATTCATTAATATACTTCGCAAAAGGCACAGAGAATCGCAGTGAATACTTATACTAAGAATGATTCAGTACTTATCCACAGAACTATAGGTTAGATTCAACAGATCAAGCACTAAGCATCTCATATATCAGATCTAATGTTCATTCATTCATCAACAGCACAGAGCATAACTAGATCTACTTAATCACATAAAGAACTTAGCCAAGAAAGAGATAAATACATAAGAGTGAAACACAAAGCACTATACACACAGTTACCATGGTTCACCCCCACCCTGGGGATACGTCCACAAAGCCTTCTTTATATTATCACGGTCAAGCAGTTACAGCACAGAGCTCTAAAAGTGGTCAGTCGCAGTCCCAAAAGTGGTCAAGTATGACCAAGTACTTTTCAAAACTTGGTCAAGGGCCAACAGGCCCCCAACACTCACCTGTGACTTGTCCCGAGTCACTCAGGTCTGACCAATTCCACTTTGAACGCCTCGATCTTGGCTCGAGTGGCTTTGACCTACTGCAATGCGACAGCCTCTTGTTCAGTAAATTCCTGGATTGTTGTGTCATTGAGCATTCCTTTCAGGTGTTGTTCAGAAGTGATGACACCCTGTTTGAGTTCATCTCCTTGGCTTTCAAGTTCGATGAACAGTTGGCATGCCTTCTCTTGGAGTGGTTGTAGTCATTGAGAGACGTCCATTACTTTACTTTGTAGCGTGTGTACTCGTTGTTGGGTTGTGCGTTGCTCTGCGAACCTCTGCATTCTTTCGACTAAGGTCACAGAATTCAGTTGTGCTTGTAGCACATCTGCATGTTTCTTTTCTTTGTGGAGTTGTGCCTCCAATGTCTGCAATTCTGGATTCTCAGTGAGGGTTTCATAGGTCTGGGCACTTCTGGTGCTTAGTTGCCTACATTCTGAAGCCAAATTTTTTAATCGGTCGACTTCGCTTCGAGCAGTGGCCTCTCTTAGATATCTTATCTCTTGGGATGTCTCAGGCACGATGCGGAGCTCCAGATCCATGATGCGTTGTTGAATTTGCTGGATTACTGCTTCCAGTTGGGTCACCTGCTATGGAAGATGATCTTCCATCTTCACTTCTATGATCGTCACAGAGCGCAGTGCCTTGTGAACTCTTTCTTGTGTTTCAACTTGCTCTGCTAGCAACTGGTCCTTGCTCTGTTGTAACTGGGATTTTTCCTCCTCCCATTTGGCTTGTAAGTCAAGCTGCTCCTATTATTCCTTTCTCCGTTTCTCTTCATGTGCGCTCTGTGCTTGCGCCAAAGCCTGGGTGGATTTTTCTATGTCTTCTTGAGCTCGTCGAAGGTGAGATTTGAATTTCTCATCGATCTGGCGTAACTCTGTGGGCTCATCGCATGTTCCTGATATTTCCATTGTTAACGACGCTATAGAAACTGCTTGGCTGGACTAAAGTTCCTACTTCACTTATTTGAATTCTCCCATGATCCAATGGAATAGCTCCTCCTTCTTTGCTTCTTGCTTTTCCATGAGCTCTAATGAAACATCATTCAGCGCGGCAATTAAGAAGTCAAAATCATCCAGGGTAAGCATGGTCCAGGTGGCCTTAGTTTTCTTTCTAGATATCTTCCTTTTCTTGGAGGGATTTTCCTCGTCCCTAGGTGGGGTAACCTCACCTTTTCTTTGTTCAACTTATGTTCCCCCTAGTTCTTCATCATCACCTCCCTTCGCACGTGAGAGCGAAGCAGTCTTCGTGGATGTGTTGTGGATATCTTGAACTTCCACCTCCTTCTTAGTTTTGCGCAGTCCTGGTGTATCTGGCATAGCTTCAGTGCTATATAGTAACAGGTGTACAGGCATCGTCCCACCTACAAGGGGTCCCACCTACTAGTTATTATTTATTTATAACCCTTATTATGATTATTACTTTTCCCCCTAACTAAAAATTTGGTTGAGTCTTTAGTTAACTTAACTAATGAGGTGGTTCAACTACCTCAACCAATTCTGATTTGCTTAAAGGAAAAAGGAAAGGGAGGAACAAGAGGAAGATAGAAGGAGAAGCATACTAAGGTTTGCTCTTTGAGTTTATGTTGAGATAGTTCAGTTTTCATTCATTCCTTAATTTATCACAAGCCTAATTCTCTTTTATGATAGCAAGGTCTTATTGTAGACAGCAACATTCAGGGCTGAATTACATCATTCAGACACTTGTTTTTCAAAGTTGTTGATCTATCTTTGATAGTCTATGTAGACTTGTTTGTTTGTGAATTAGTTTTCATGACTGACAAAGGATATTGTGTAGAATCGAGTGGGAAGCAATCTGTGGCAAGTTGATCCATCTTTTAGAGTTCATTTTTTATTTTCTGCCAGAGGTCCTTTTGTATGTTCCATCGGGGATGTCTAAGTTTGACTTTGGTCTGAAATTTATGTATGAGATTTTGTAAATAAAATGACTCTTTGGTGAATTGGAATGAAATAAAGGATTTATTTATGTCTCATCCATCTTGGTTATCATCTTGGTGTCTTACTTCTGTCTTTACACTTGTTTTCAACAACTATTATATTCAGAAAATCATATTAAAATGAATTTTCTAGCAAGCTTTTATTTGTGAAAAAGACTAGCCTAAGAACTCGTAATTGATACTTGTGAGTTAGGATTTTATTTTTGATGGCTATAAACCTAGGGTTACATTCTTGTCTATTTTTCTTTAGCCAAGCAGAATCTGAAAAATTCTTGAGTAAGATCATTTCATATATTTTCCTCAACATTTATTTGGCGACCATACTGGGGACATCTTTGATATCTCTCTGGTTAATTTTTATACTCGATTTTCATCGATACATCTATTTTTCTGATATTGATTCTTTGACTGTTTTATTTCTTAATGACTGTGCTTGTTGCAAGGTAGCCCAATATTGATCCTGGACTTAAAGATTAGACCAACATTTCTTTGAATTTGTTTAATACCATTTTAGACATTGCCAATACCTGTGTTGAGCTTAAAAATTCTTGGGCAACAATTGAACAAGATATTAGTGCTCAAGAACGATTGGAAGCTAGACGTAGACAGCGTAGAAATCAACAGTAACCTTCTTGTTTCTTCAATTTTGGCTTTTCTTTCATGTCCTTAGACTCTCGTGCTTCTAGAAGAAGAAGAAGCTTGTCACCTGAAATCAATCCTATTGTTGAAATAGGAAGAAGGAACGTTGTGTTATCTTCCCAAAAAAGTTCTCTAAGGAGAACTTTGTTTGATTCATCCAAATCATCTTTCTTTCCCTCATATGTCATCCACAAGATGGCATCTAGTGGCGGCTCTAGTGGCACTGGAAGTGCTTCATCCTCTCATTCTTCATATTTGCCAGTGATTGGTAGTTTATATAGCCACCATATCCCTATCCAATCTACCACAAATACCACCAAATTCATTAAAAACTATGGGCTTTTTCAGTTCAAAGAAGACACCACAACCACACTGTGGCATGTTTCTTCTCCTCTTAACCTAGCACCTGCTACTCGTCCACTTCCTAAATTTAAAGAGAATCTTCCTAGGTTTTCAAAAAATAACATTGTCACTACAAACGTACACTTGGTGGCATTTTCTAATGCTTTTCATAACATAGGAGCCAATGACAATGATACTTGCATGCACATATTCATCAATTCCATGGAAGGAAAGGTTGCGGCCAATTTCTTTGACCTTCCTCCTAAGATTTTGTCTACTTGGGAGGAGTTAATCTATTGGTTATGATCCACTTATGGGCAATCCAAAAGCCCAGCCAAGAAATACAATAACATCACCTATAAGGATGGTGATACCATCAAGTCTTTCAACTTGTGTTTCACTAAGCTATACAATCAAATCCCTGAACTCATCCACCCTCATAACCAAGATGATTTCATGCATTACTACAATTAATTGCCTTCCCCCTACCATCATATACTTGAGGAAAAATCCATTGATAATCTTGGTTCCGCTCTGCATACTTGTTCAGAGTATGAAGAACAACTTGAAAGAACAGGTCATCCCTAGGGAGAATCAATTAGACAAACAGACATGTCCGCCCTCTTACAGCTAGTCCAAGATATGAACTATCATATGATAGTGTTCGAGCGAAGGGGGGCTGCCTCACCTCTCACCCCTGAAGCTTCATCCTCTTTTGCACCCCCCTTTAGGAATCCAATTGAAAACAATTTTCAGCCTAAATCCATCTTGCCTCGAAGTTGGTGTAACTTCTGCGAGGAACACCACGAGGAAACCACATGTGAGGTAAAGAAGAGTGCCAGATATAATATCTTTGGTAAGATACCAGAAGCTACTATCGTTTTCCTATATTTTGCAGAGCTAGAAGATGTCATGGTCATCAATACTAGGAACAAATCCTATGCACCCAAGGGAAAATTTGATCCTCCCCGCAATTCTTCTATCCCAAGCTCATCCTCACCCGATACTACTGTCCAGGTTACTAAGGTTTTTGACAATCAAGGAACAAATTCTCATCTCCCCTCTTCCAAATACAATATCTTGAACCAGTTGGCCAACATCAAAGAAGATGCAACCCTTTTGGACATGGTTGTCGTCCCTGAACAGCAAATGCATCTGAAACAATTCATGGAAGGGAAAGATTTTGTTGTAGCCAACCTATCTAAAGAGGTAAACGAAGAGGATTCATCTGTAAATAAAGTAGGTGTACATAACTTTAGATACGCTGTAAAAAATCCCCCTTTTTTATATTTATGTAAATATTATGGATAAGATTGCCCATTTTTGCCTCATTGATGGTGGTTCGGGCCCAAGTGTGATGTTGAATATTATTATGGAAGAGCTAGGCTTGGCATGTACAAATGAAAACGCCATAAGCATTCTCTCCTATAATAGTATACAACAAACAACCATAGGCGAGATTAAGGATGTGACCTTAGTTTTATGCGCTCATCCTGAAATAAGGACAACCCTCATCATTTAGGTAATTGATATGCATGTAAGCAATTACTCAATTATCTTGGGAAGAGATCGGAAAGCCTTAATAGGTGGATACCTCTCACTCGACGGGATGCAATTATCCATGCCTCGAAATTGTAAGAACATTATAGTCCTTAGAGAGGGAAGAATTTCACCCTACATAGAGAGTGTTCCACAATCTAGTGTAAACTATATTGAAGAGAGCCTAGGAGTGTATTCCATCTTTGTTGAGGAGCATAATATTCCTTTGGAACAAATCAATTTAGATAATGATATGTGGCACATGCACTTTGACAGTTCACGCTCTAATGAAGGTAGTGGTGTTGGAATTATCTTGGTTTCTCCTGTAGGTAAAATTCATAACTTGTCTTGCAGGTTGGAGTTTGCTTGCACAAACAATGCCACTGAATTTGAATCTTTATTATTAGGCATTGAAAGCGTCCTTAATATTGGTTGTGGTCACCTTTTAGTTTTTGGAGATTCTGAGCTTGTTGTGAACCTGATACGTAAGGTATCCTCTCTTAGAAACAAGCTGATGGAATGATACACCCAAACTGTTTGGGCACTTATGTTAAGGTCCTAACCCGCACATAGGTAGATCAATGTATTCGGATGTAATAAAGGTCAATATTAATAAGACCTTTCAATAAAATAGAATAAGGCGGATGTAAGAAGACCTAATAGAAGCTTCCGCTTCTAGAAGGAT
>ML790186.1:698257-710847 GCA_009831015.1 Picea engelmannii | reverse complement strand
TTTAGTATAAATAAGAGTCGAGGGTATGAAAACCCTAGCTTGGAGATTATTGTAACAGAGCGTTGCTCGACTGGAGGTTGCCCCCTCGAAGAGGCCTGTGAACATTGCTTTCTGAATCAAAGTTCTTTTCTATTGCTATTTCGCATATTATTTATGTGTATTGTGAAGATTATGCTGGATATTTTACTGTTATTCTGCCATTTCTAGCATTTTATTTTTGTTCTGCATATTTTATATATCTGGTATCTTGCAACTTATCTCAAACATTTTATCTTTCAACATCACTCATGTTAAGAGGGAGTTGAATTCAATGGCTGATCGGTTAGTTGTATTTGCGGCTTCTCCTAATCAGAAAATTTTGCCTCACAAGCCTGATTGTTATTTTCAATCCCTATATCGTTCACATATCCCAGACAATGTAGGATCTTGGTAGGTCTTACCTAACAATGAGAGAATTTGTGCTTTCATTCAATATGAACCTCTTAAGCCCAAGGAAATAACATTCATAGAAAACAACAAAATTCCTAAGGGCTTGACTCCTCTTGAGAGTTCATTTTCATCGAGTGATATCGGCAATAAAGAGAAACAGAGAGAAGAGGGGTCAAGAAGGAAGGTGGGTGAAAGCATCTCCTGGAACATTGGGGCGCTGGAGTCTTCCAAGAATGTTAAAATAATTACCCAATGTTCTGATAAAGAAGAAACGAAGTTTGCAAAGCTACTTGGCGGATTGCAAAGTGTTTTCACTTGGTCCTATGAGGATCTCCGTGGTTTTGATCCTGGTCTTACACAACATGCTATCCCCATCAACGAAGGCATGAAACCATTTAGGAAAGAACAAGGGCCTATTAACTCTGCATTTAAAGCAACCTTTCAAAAGGAGTTGGAAAATTTCTTAGAGGCTGGGATTATTTTTCCAGTCTACCCTGAATGGGTTTCCAATTGGATACTTGTTTCGAAGGTCACTGATCATATTAGAAACTGCATTCATTTTCTCACTTTAGGTCAGGCTATTATGAGAAATCCTTTTCCTCCTCTCATATGGAAATGATTCTGCAACAGGTTGTAAGGTCACAAACGAGGCCCTTACTTGACAAAATTCTAGGTTACAATAAAATCAAGGTAAAAGGGGTAGATGTTCATAAAACCACTCCTATATCAATTCGGGGTACCATAACTTATAAATGCCTATTTTCTGGCTTACCTGATGCAAGTATCACTTTTTAAAGACCTATACACACAACTCTTGATGAATTGATCAGCATCTATGTCTACCTTGATGATATAATTATATACATTAAAAGGATGATAACTACCCCAGAGTTCCAAGTGTTATATTTGGGTCCCCTCATAATTGCTTTTGTCATGGATACTAACTCTTACATTCTAAGGGATTTACAAGAACAATTGTTTTCCTACAGCACAAAGGGTTCTCGCTTGAAACATTGCAAGGGACCAACGTGAAAAATTCTAATGTTGTTAGGATTTTCTGTATACTAGTAACCTAGCTCTGCTTTAATTTTTTGCGCCATGTTCTTTTCTGTCTTACAATAGTTTGACTTCTGCTTTCTGTTTTAAGTTTTTTCCTACTGCTTTTACATTTCTATCATTTTATTTGTTGTGGTCTTAAATTTTGTGATTTTACTTATGTCATGATGTTGTTTCCTACCATCTTCTAGTTAATTGGGTCAAAATAGGATGATTGGATCAGTTATGCCATAGTGACACTCCTGCAAAGCATTTTTAGTCAATAAAAATCAAGCTTACATAGTTGTTATGATGTTTCCCCTGAAGCATACTTGAATTTTCTATATGTTGTGGCTGTTGTTTTATAAAGAGATTGGTTATCTCCCACTTCTTCTTGCCATTTCTTCATCCATTTGAGATTTTAAAGAGGAAATTCTTAATTTTTCTCCTTGAAATAAAGAGCAGATCCCAGCTGAATGATTATGCATACAGTGGTAAAACCCCTCATACTTAACACTTTTCATGAGCTATTCCCAAATTCCCTGTCATTTTTCCATTAAATCCACTCACTTCCACTTGTTGCATAATATTCTTGGTTATATCTTCTTGTCATGTTGTTCTTGGTCTGCGAAACCATGAGTTCTGAGTTCTAAATCTCTTGAAAACAAATTTCCCTGTGGAGTCGCTAGTTTGTTGACGATTAAAAATTGCAACAAGGTTTTATGCCCGCAAAGTATTGCTAAAGCCTGTTATTATAAGCTACAATAGGAATAATACTAGTAGGTGGGACCCCCTTGTAGATTGGGAGATAATATTGAGCTATTATTTGATGTTTGTGCCATTGTTCGACACTGCTTACATGGTTGATGAAATCTTGTTTTATTGGCAATGGATAGGACCTATTATGTGTTGGTTCTAATGGTGACAATTGGATGATGGACAAGGCATGTTATATGTTTTTTCCTGCTGCTCTAGGTTCAAATTTTATGTCACAATGACCTATGTTATCCATTTTTATCATTTCTATATGTTCTTGGATCCATTATTGGGACACCTGCACAAGAGACATGTTAGTAACAAAACATAAAGAGAAGTTGGGAAAGGGAAAAATAAATATAAACAAATGCAAAAATGAGGAATCGAACTATGCTCTTATTCTACCTACATGCATCGAAATTTAAATGATTGTTGTTATCCTAGCTAATAAGTTAATGGCTATGTGATTTTTTTTGAGTATATAGTTGATATGCATTATGGTTAAGTTGGAAATGGTAAGATATGATGTGGGTGGTGTGTTTGAGAAGTGATAGATGTTGATTCCAATGCATGGTTTAAATGAATGGTTAATGGATTAATGGTTGGCATGTACTGAGAAATTAATTGACTGGGGGTGGAGGCGACGTGCATTTTCTACACGTCACCTTTACTTTTCCGCTGGCCACCACACTGATCGGGCTATTGTTCAACTATGTTTGTTGTGGTTAGGCTCTGATTTTCAAGCAGAGGGAGAACCGCTCAGCCAATTCGCGTTTTAAGGAATTATTGGTTACAAGTATGTCTTTTTGGCCATCCATGAATTTTCTCTATTTATAAAATAGATAGTGGCTCAGTATGTATGGGTTTGTGCTTTCCTTGAGTTGGGAAACTGTGTAAATTAGTGATAATGTTTTGGAACAAATCGTTGGTGGTTTTCATTGCAATAAGGTCTCAAGTCATAGAGTTATTGGTCGTTCTGGGTATTGGCAGCCATAAAGGCTCTCTGTCATCCTTGATGGTTTTAGTTGGAGGGTTTTCATTTGGTTTAGAATGGCTGGCTATCTCCACGCCTACGTATTCCATACCCATTATTTTGTTTTTATGGGGTTTTGAATGCATTGTTTCACTTCTCTTTCCTTCACTCGGGTATGAGTTCATTCATGTTACTAATTGTTAAATTATGAGATTGATTTCTTATGCGGATTAATTCTTTTATTTTCTTCAATACTTTGATTCCAGCTTAATACACTTCAACAATTTCAAATCATAATCGAATAGAAATAATTATGTAGATAATTAAGCATGCATATCAACAACACATATACCCTGGGGAAACCCTGTACAGGGAGAAAAACCCCAGCAAACAATATTCCATTATTGCATTAATAATGTAAGATATCTTACAAATATCCACCATGAATGTACTTCTCTCAAAGAGATTCCCAAGATGACTCTGACCTGACAAAGACTTACAAGACCTTGCTGAAATACACCTTTGATATGCTGCCTCTTTATCACTAATGTGCTCTTCTATTACTTCACCCTCAACCTGCATATGAAAAATCTGTTTCAAAATTGTGTTGCAAAAATGTATTGCAAAACTGTCTTTCAAAACTGTGTTGAGGAGAGGGTTTGACATCTTCTTATATAGGCTAAAGAGGGGAAGAGGAGAGGATCTAAATAGTAACCTGATTACATGCATTAGTCATAACTCAGCTTCATACTTTAGTTCGAACTTAGAACTAGACTTGAGATTGGTTACAACTCAGCATTACACTTTAATTCGAACTTTAGAACTATACTTGAGATTGGTTACAACTCAGCATTACACTTTAGTTTGAACATAGAACTAGACTTGAGACTGACATGCTTTAGTTTAAACTTAGAACTAGACTTAAGACTCTAGTTGTAACTCAACATTACACTTTAGTTCTAAGATAGAACTAGACTCAAGACTTTAGTTACAACTCAACATTACATTTTATTTCTAACATAGAACTAGACTCAAGAATTTAGTTACAACTCTTGACAAGGCAATTGAAATTCTCTTCATGGTGGATAATGTTTACACGTGCCAACGCACTAGATCAATACAATTACATCATTTGCAATATTAGGAATATCATTTTTTTCTAGCTCATAGGAATTTTACATTCAACCTCACTTTTGCTAGATACCTTGACTTTTTCTCATGGCTCACAAGGTTTGACTAGGCTCACAGAGGTTGTATGTTCCCCCTAACTTTTGCACTAGTCTGTCTATGCTCACAAAGGTTGTGCTTTCCCCCTGACTTTTGCACTAGACTCTCTATGCTCACAGAGGTTGTACGTTCCCCCTAACTTTTTCATTAGACTCACATAGCATCTCGTTCGTCCTGACTTTTGGTTTGACTCATAGAGCTTGTTCGTTCCCCCTGGATTTTGTCAATACTTCACAAGACTGGTTGATTCTTCAAATCTCCCTAGCTAGCCTCAGGGTGGCCCATATGGCCTCTCATTGGAGAATGATTGTCTATGCTTCAAAATTTAACACTCCCTCTCAGTGAGTCATTCTCAACCACACCAAGCTTGCCTCTCAGCTACACAAACTGTCTCGAGGTCAGAGGCTTGGTCAGGATATCAGCTACCTGCTCGCTCGTGGCTATGTATTGTAACTTTATAGTTTTTCTCTGGACAAAGTCTCGGATGTAGTGGTACCTCATGTCAATATGTTTTGACCTGTCGTGAAATACCAGGTTCTCTGTCAATTTTATGCAACTTTTATTATCACAGTGAACCACCGTCATCTTGAGCTTTTCACCAAACAACCCAGAAACCAATTTTCTGATCCATATTGCTTCCTTACTAGCATCATTTGCTTCAATGTACTTAGCCTCTATTGTACTCTATGCAATGGATCCATTCTTTCAACTTGACCAAGAGATCATAGTGGATCCTAAACTAAAGTAGTATCTGTAAGTACTCTTCTGATCCACTGGGATTCCTGCCCAGTCAGCATTTGCATACCCATGCAGAAATAAACCACCACTGGATGTATATCTCAGACCATAAGTAATGGTCCCTCTGAGATATCTCAAGATGTGCTTTGCTACCACCCAGTGTCTCTGTCTCAGTTCAGTCATGAACTGACTCATTGCAATCACTGCATAGCATATATCTGGCCTAGTGTGGATCATGTACATCAATGATCCAATCAGTTGCCTATACATGGTGGGATCCACCAAATCTGAACATGTATCAGAATCATGCAACTTCTTCAGGTTGGTAACCATCGAAGTAGACATGGATTTGCAATCCATCATACCAAACCTCTTTAGTACATCCACTATGTATTTTCCTTGTGCCAGAAATATCTCGCCATGTCTTTGCTACACTTCCAATCCTAGGAAGTAATGCATCAAGCCTAAGTCTTTCATCTCGAATTTTGAGGTTAGCTCCCTCTTACACCAGGCTATTAGCCCTTCATTTCCTGTTAGAAAGAGATCATCAACATACAGGATTAGTATAACAGGCTGGTTACCTCTTACCTTGAAGTATAGATTTGCATCAGCATCACTTTTCTGAAAGCCCAGGCTTTTAAGAAAGCCATAGATCCTGTCATACCAAACTTTGGGAGCCTGCTTAAGACCATACAAGGCCTTCCTTAGTTTGCATACATGAGTATCTTTATTATGCAGTATAAAACCATATGGTTTTTCCACAAAGACCTCATGTTCAATCTTTCCATTCAAGAATGTTGTTTTTACATCCATCTGATGTAGTTTCCAACCAAGTATGGAAGCTAAAGAAATAATAGCTCGAATGAAGGTATACCTGGCTATAGGAGAAAAAGTCTCTTCATAGTCAATTCCTTCTTTCTAAGTGAAGCCTCTAGCTACAAATCTTGCTTTGAACTTTTCCACACTTCCATCAGTTGCATGTTTGATCTTATAGATCCATTTGGAAGAAACCATTGATTTGTCTATTGGCCTTGGCACAATGTCCCAAACATTGTTCTTTATAATAGACCTGTATTCCTCGAGCATGGCATCCTTCCATACTTGTAATTTATCTAATTCTTCAATTGAGGAAGGTTTGGCATCACTAATGTTGCTCATCAGTGCAACATAGCCTCCAAACCTATGAGGTCTCTTCCTTTCCCTGAAAGTTCCTTTGGGAGCAGCTATCCTTTCTGCTTCTTGCACTATTACTTTAAGCCACCCTGGCTTCCTTTTGGCTAGAGGTTCTTCAAGAATTATTTATAACACTTCAGCGGGTTCTAGGGTCTTATTACTTGTCCCTTCACGAGGTTCCTCCCTCTGATCATCTGACTCTTCATTTTTAGAAGAGGGTGAAATTCGTTGAACTGCTTCTGAATCCTGCTGAAGCTCTCTGGATTTCTTAAATGCAGCTTCCTCATGGAAAATCACATCTCTGCTTACCTCTATTTTCCTCTAACCTGGTACATAAATATTGTAAGATTTGGAGTTCTCACTGTACCCAACAAAAACCCCTTTCTTTTCTGAGGGTTCCATCTTTGTCCTCTTTTCCTTAGGGACATGAATATACACAGGACATCCAAATATCCTTAGATGCCCTACTCTAGGTTTGATCGCTTAGAAGACTTCTTCAGGAGTCTTGTCCTTAAAAATAGCATGTGGACACATTTTCTGAATATACACAGTAGTGGAGGTAGTTTCTACCCATAAAGAATTTGGCAGACCCTGGTCAAACATCATTGATTTCGTTGCCTCACAAATAGTCTAGTTTTTCCTCTCAGCAACACCATTTTGTTGAGGTTTATATGGCACAGTCAATTGTCTCTTGATTCCTGCTGACTTGCAGAAATCCTCAAGCTAAAGAGATTCAAACTCTCCTCCATTGTTTGTTCTAAGGATTCTGATGTGTTTCCCTATCTACTTTTCAATAAAGGCTTTATACTCTTTGAATTTATCAAATGTGTCACTTTTAGTTTTAACAAAATATATCCAACATTTTCTTGAGTAATCATCAATAAAAATGTCATAATATAAACAACCACTGAGTGAGGGAGATGACATGGGACCACATACATCAGAATGAACCAAGTCTAAGATGCCCTGAGCTCTGTTGTCACTACTAGGAAATGCTTTCTTTATATTTTTACCTAGCATGCATCCCTTACAAATTTCATTTTTACTAAGAGAAATAGAGGGCATTCCACATACCATGTTCTGTAGATCTGGAAGAGCTTTGTAATGAAAATGTCCAAGTCTTTTGTGCCACAACTCACTGGAGCTAGCCGCATCATGAGCCAATGCCTGAACTGACTATCCTGACACTACGTACAGTCCTCCACTATGAGTTCCAATGGGTTCTGTTGTACTGAAGTGGCTACCTTTAGCCCATAGTAGTGCCTTCATGTCCTTGAAGATCACCAAATATCCCTTGTCCTCAAGGGTTGCAATTGATAGTAGATTCTTATTGAGCCCTGAAACATATAATACTTCATCAACATGAAGTCTAGCCCCAAATTCCAATCTGAAGGAGATAGAGCCTACTCCCTCTATCTTGTAACATTTTTCATCCCCAAGCTCGACTTGCTCTACAAAATATTTTGTCTCGAAATATGAGAGGATCTCCTTGCACCCTATCATGTGCTTTGATGCACTACTGTCTACTAACCAAGTTTTCGGCCCCGTGGAAACTGAAAAGCATAAACCAAATAATATTCTTTCCTATTTTCTTTCTCATTAGAAGGACTTTTCTTATTTCTTTTGGATTTATCATCCTCAGCAGTTGAGGCATGATGTTTCCCTTTCCTAGGATATTTCTTTCTAAACCAAAAATCTTTAGCAAAATGACCCAACTTATTACAAATAAAGCATTTAATCTTAGATGTATCAATATTCTTTCCTTTGAATGTACCTTTGGTGTTTGTCTTCCATTAAGAGCCTTTTTGGAAAGTGCCCTTCTTCTTTCCCTTGAATCTTGATGCTAAAGTTGAGTGCTCTTCTTTCGTTGGCTCTCTCCTGGTAGTTGTGCGACTCTCCTCCTAGAGGCAATCATGCCATAACCTCTCAAATGTGGGCTGAATCTCTCTCCCTCTTACACTGGATAAGAAGTTCTCCCATGAAGAAGGAAGACCATCAAAAATGGCATGCACTAAATCATCATCGTCCACTGTCACCCCTGTGACCAAAAGTTGATCTCTGATCTGAGCTATCCTGGAACAGAAAGATGCCACTGATTCCCCTTTCTCCATCTTCAAATACTTAAGATTGTGCTTAAGTGTCCTCTTCTGACTTGGAGCCTGTTTCTCATACAGATTCACCAAGCTATCCATACAGTACTTGGCAGTCATCAACGAAGTCATTGTAGGCATTATATTGTCTTTGACTGATTCAAAGATGATTTGCTTTGCCTTTGCTTGACTCTTCCTGAAATCCATTCTTCCTACATTATTCGTTGGTTCCTCCACCACTGTGGTCACATACTGCTCAAGATCATGTTCTTGCAAGATATTTGTTATACGGATCTTCCACACATTGAAGTTGGTAGCTCCTTCGAGCCTATCCTCAATCCTGACTGAAATAGAGGATGCCATGGACCTCCCACTAGAAACTTAATCAAGCTAGCTTGGATCTGTGTGTACATGTTGCTGCACTTCAACATGTTTAACACACCCTAAGCTCTGATACCATGTTAAATTATGAGCTTGATTTCTTATGTGGATTAATTCTTTTATTTTCTTCAATACTTTTATTCCAGCTTAATACACTTCAACAATTTCAAATCATAATCGAATAGCAATAATTATGTAGATAAGTAATAATGAATATCAACAACACATATACCCTGGGGAAACTCTATACAGGGAGAAAAACCCCAACAAACAATATTCCTTTATTGCATTAATAATGTAAGATCTCTTACAAATATCCACCATGAATGTACTTCTCTCAAAGAGCTTGCCAAGATGACTCTGACCTGACAAAGACTTACAAGACCTTGCTGAAATACACCTTTGATATGATGCCTCTTTATCACTGATGTGCTCCTCTATTACTTCACCTTCAACCTGCATATGAAAACTCTGTTTCAAAATTGTGTTGCAAAAATGTCTTTCAAAACTATGTTGAAGAGAGGGTTCGACCTCTTCTTATATAGGTTGAAGAGGGGAAGAGTAGAGGCTCGAAATAGTAAGTTGGTTGCATGCATTAGTCATAACTCGACTTCATACTTTAGTTCAAACTTAGAACTAGACTTGAGATTGGTTACAACTCAGCATTACACTTTAGTTCGAACTTTAGAACTAGACTTGAGATTGGTTACAACTCAGCATTACACTTTAGTTCAAACTTAGAACTAGACTTGAGACTGGCATGCTTTAGTTCAAACTTAGAACTAAACTTAAGACTTTAGTTGCAACTCAACATTACACTTTAGCTCTAAGATAGAACTAGACTCAAGACTTTAGTTGCAACTCAACATTACACTTTAGTTCTAGACTCAAGACTTTAGTTGCAACTCAACATTACTAAAATAGAACTAGACTCAAGACTTTATTTGCAACTCAACATTACACTTTAGTTCTAACATAGAACTAGACTCAAGATTTTAGTTACAACTCTTGACAAGGCAATTGAAATTCTCTTCATGGTGGATAATGTTTACACATGCCAACGCACTAGATCAATACAATTACATCATTTGCAATATTAGGAATATCGTTTGTTTCTAGCTCATAGGAATTTTACATTCAACCTAACTTTTGCTAGATACCTTGACTTTTGCTCATGGCTCACAAGGTTTGACTAGGCTCACAGAGGTTGTATGTTCCCCCTGACTTTTGCACTAGCTTATCTATGCTCACAGAGGTTGTACGTTCCCCCTGACTTTTGGACTAGACTGTCTATGCTCACAGAGGTTGTACGTTCCCCCTAACTTTTGCATTAGACTCACATAGCATCTCATTCGTCCTGAATTTTGGTTTGACTCACAGAGGTTGTCCATTCCCCCTGGCTTTTCTCAATACCTCACAAGACTGGCTGATTCTCCAAATCTCCTTGGCTAGCCTTAGGGTGGCCCATATGGCCTCTCATTGGAGAATGACTATCAATGCTGCCAAATTTAACACTAATGTTGTGCAGTGGGTTGTGATGGTCGTTTTCCAAAGAGATTTCTTAAGGTTACTATATTTCTCGGCCCTGTCCTAGCTCAACATTCTCAGGTTGGCTGTGATACCGACAAGGGTTATAACCTGTGTGTTCTAAGTCTTGTTACAAGGTCAAAATGGAGTTGGGGATCCTCTATTCATAGTCTCTCCTATCACGGGAATTGTCACCCTGTCTATGAAGACATTTTTTGTATACCTTGTGCGTGCACCATTGGTCTTGGAGGTTATCACCCGATGTTGGGGAGCGGCTCCATGTCCCCCTGTGTTGGTCCACAGGGAAAATCCTTGTTATGAATTGGTGATGCATCCTCGATAATGTTCTATTTTTAACTCATCCATGTTCATTATCCTTACAGTGTTTTACTTATTGGTACTTAGTCACTGCAATTGGTTATTATGACAGTCTAATTGATAAGCTCAGCATTGAAATTGGTTGATTGAAGAATGGGGTTGATACACAGTCATTGTCTTTTACATTGGGATTATTGAAATGTTAACTAAGCATTAGTTACAATTGATTAATGCACAGTGATGCTTCATGCATGATGCGTGGGTATGTGTGGCTTTCCTACATCATGAGTAAATGATTACTTTGACTATGTGGTTTTAATGGCCAAATGGATTATTGCAATCATGATGATTATGGTATTTCCATCCACTGTATATATGGTTATTTGATTGCATCATCAAGGATGGGCACAAGTTTTTACACAGTATGGTTTTGTTGAAGTTTGATTAATTTGAGCAATATTGTCATTGCCTCCTTGTATTGGATTGATAGCTCAGCATTGTAGGTTGAGTAAATAATACTATGACTGTGTGTTTTAAAATTGTCAAATGGGAATGTTGCAATCATGGTAATTATGGCATGGTTATCCACTATCGATATTATTTGATTGCGCATCAGAGAGGGTCACGGGCTTTTAAATATGGTTTTGTCACATTTTGGTCGGTTTGTGTTGTGAAATCGGGCCAGTTGTTGCTTCCTCATTGTATTGGATCGATATCCCAGAATGTGGATGTTTAGACTCAGAGTGATTGAACATGTACAGTCATAAACATGCTCTTGTGTTTTGTCGGATGTCTATGTATTCCACATCATAGTATGTGTTGAATGGTGATGGTTGTATGTGAGGTTAAATGGCAAGTCAAGATCTTTACATTTAGAATGGTTGTATTTGGTTGTTTGTTATGTGTATTGATGAATATAATGATTTTTAACAGTGGTAGGCACAGGTGTTGTGATAGTATAACCTCATTTGAATTTAATTATTAAAATACAGAATTGAGCACGACCTTTGAGTTGTGTTTGATGATTGAAATAATTCGTGAGCAGTGGTTGATTTTGATGTTGAATAGAATGGAAATAAGTGATTGTTTATGCATTTGGGAAATGTTTTAAAATATTAAATGGATAAATGAGAGGAAAAGAGATCCCCTATAGATTGTTGTGGAATGCATATTGTCTTGTTTGATGACACTGTGTTAAATATTTGATTACGAACAGTGAGCAAGTTAAGGCACCAGATTGCTTGAACTGTACATAGTAATTGTTTTGGCGTCGCAATGGTCATTTGATTGGTGTGTTTCCTTTTACAAAATGGTTTTATGGATCACTTAATTAATTTTATGAATGGTAATCTCTCTCTTTCCCTACCTTTATGTCTCTTTCCGCTAATTACAACTCCCTCACCTTCCCACATTCATTTTTCACTCCCTGTTCTAAAATTGAATTACATTCAAGAAGAATTATGTATTGAAACAGTTTAGAGTTGCATTTTCTTGGTTGGATTACAGTGATGTTTTCTTTGGTTTGCATTACAGTTGATTGTTTGTGGTCTTTAAGCAGTGACCGTGTTTCTTTTCCCCCTCATTTTATCATTTTTCGCTAAATACAAGCACCTCGCATATCCCAGGACCTTTTGTTCAGCCCCTGCTCATTGACAACAGTTAAACAATTTATATGGATTGGATTGCATGAGCCTGATATGTTGTTGAGCCAAAATCTATTTCATATTTTTAAAGAGTTATCATGTATGGTTGTTAAAAGGACTATTTGTTATTCAATCATGCATGTAGGAATGAGATTTTTCAGCAAAGGTATCCATGGAAGAGGAAACCGAGGGAGAGGTAATTGGAATAGAGGCCCAACAAGGACAAGGTTCTCCATACACTTTGATGTTTTTTTTTTTTGTTAATTTGTGCAGGACTTGCGATTAACCTGTGGCTTGAGA
>ML790186.1:659484-692500 GCA_009831015.1 Picea engelmannii | reverse complement strand
GCCTAAAGCCGACATAAATAAAATAGCATTACTAATCTAAATTACAACTAATGGCCTAAAGCCGACATAAATAAAATAACATTACTAATCTAATATGCCCCAATTAAGTGGTAATGAGCCAATATTAGGGCTTAACACACCAATTCAGTTCTCTCATGCTAGCAAAAGGTTGAAAATTGAGGCCCACCATGCCCTTGACAAAGGAAAAGCCAGTGTTTCCCCTTCCTGACCCTCCAATGGCTCTGATAAATCTATGTCTTCCCGGATGCATTTGAGGGATGATTATTCTCATGTGATCAGCGAGATTAGGCCTAGAGGCTCAGTGCATCCAAAGGAAAATTCAGGAAAATCAAAGGGTGACAGCAGCAATCAAGGAAAGATTGCATCTCAGTGTGGGAAATATGGGTTTTAAGTTTTTATGTTATTTATTGTTGATGACAGTTGAATTCAGAAGTTTTGGATAGCATGTTTTCTTTGGATATATGAGTAATATATTTTTTGAAAATAATTTCAAATATCAATGATCTAAATTGTAAAATGTTAATGTGATGATGGGAGTCATAAGGAAGGGTGTTTTTCTTAACTAACTAGTTATGTTATGATTTTTATGAGCTAATGGGAGTCACAAGGGGTCCCACCTACTAGTTATTATTTATTTATAACCCTTATTATGATTATTACTTTTCCCCCTAACTAAAAAGTTGGTTGAGTCTTTAGTTAACTTAACTAATGAGGTGGTTCAACTACCTCAACCAATTTTGATTTGCTTAAAGGCAAAAGGAAAGGGAGGAACAAGAGGAAGATAGAAGGAGAAGCATACTAAGGTTTTCTCTTTGAGTTTATGTTGAGATAGTTTAGTTTTCATTCATTCCTTAACTTATCACAAGCCTAATTCTCTTTTATGAAAGCAGCATCTTATTGTAGACAACAACATTCAGGGTTGAATTACATCATTCAGACACTTGTTTTTAAGAGGTGTTGAACTATCTTTGATAGTCTGTGTAGACTTGTTTGTTTGTGAATTAGTTTTCATGACTGACAAAGGCTATTTTGCAGAGTCGAGTGGGCAGCAATATGTGGCAAGTTGATCTAGCTTTTAGAGTTCAATTTTGATCTTTTGTCATAGGTCCTTTTGTATGTTCCATCGGGGATGTCTAAGTTTGACTTTGGTCTGAAATTTTTGTATGAGATTTTGTAAAGAAAATGACTCTTTAGTGAATTGGAATGAAATAAAGGATTAATTTATGTCTCATATGTCTTGATTATCATCTTGGAGTCTTACTTCTATCTTTACACTTGTTTTCAGCAACTATTCTATTCAGAAAATCATATTAAAATGAATTTTCCAGCAAGCTTTTATTTGTGAAAAAGACTAGCCTAAGCACTCGTACTTGATACTTGTGATTTAGGATTTTATTTTTGATGGCTATAAATCTAGGGTGACATTCCCATCTATTTTTCTTTATCCAAGAAGAATCTTAAAATGCTTGAGTAAGATCATTTCATATCTTTTCCTCAATAGCTAGGGCCCAAAATTGTGATTTAAAAGGTATTTAAAAGGGGCTTAGGAAAAGCACCTACGGGTCTAGCATATGACCTACTCGAGAAATTAAGGACCTATGAAGTTGGTTTTGGGGGATTAGCAGGAGTCCGAGAGCTGATCCAAATCTGAAATTGAACGATCCTAGACCGAGAGGTCACGCGGACCTCGGGAGTGGGAGGGGGTTTGCATCAAGTGGTATCATAGCTTAGAACATTTTTTGTCTGATACCATCAAGTGGTATCAGAGTCTGATTTTTTTTACAGGTAGCAGGAAGGAGGAAAGTTTTAGTCCGATACCATCAAGTGGTATCACAGTGGTTTTCGTCTGTAGATAGCAGGAAAAGAAAGAGAAGATAGAGTGGTGGTGCTCTATGAATATTGTTTGCAAGTGTGCAGCATTTAGTAGACATCCAGGAGGGCTGCAAAATCTCTCATTTGCAGAGCAGGCGAAGCAGACAACCAGGTGGGCTGAAGGGAAAGAACCAGTTGTGTTCTGGAAGCAGAGAAGAACCTGTGGATATCTTTAGGTGAGAAATTGGAGTACATCAGCAAAATATCAAGGAGTTCTTAGGAGAAGGAGTGAGCACAAGGTGTGTGCCTACACTCAGCAGAAGTGTAAAAGCTTAGAGAAGGTTCCAGCAGGTGAACCATAGGTTGACTGTAGCTCACAACGAGTGAGGGAAAGCTCATGGACTTTCAAGAGGGAAGGAATAAGAGGAAGATGGTTGTTGAAGGCTAGAAATGAGGTCGAGGAGAATACCTAGAGCAGATGAGAAAAGCGCAAATGGATAAAGAGATCGAGGAGATTAGAACATAACTTGACAGGCTGATGTTGAAGATGCAAAAGGAAGCACAGGGAATCTGGAAGTATGAATGGCCTTTGAAGAAGAAATCAAAATGGATCATCCAGCAGTTGATTTCCAAGAGGCAACGACATATATTGAGAAGGTGGAAGAGGCATGATGAAAACCTCAGTTCCACAAAGGAGGAAGTGGTTTACATTTATGAACCATAGGTTGGAAGGAACCTCACTGATGAGGAAGAGAGATCATTCAAAGATCTCGTAGACTACCAGAAGGGCAAGAGTGAAACCTCAGGTTGCCAGGAGGTCAAGGAAAATGAGGTGATACTTCATGAAAGTCTAGTGGACTCAGTTTAGATTTCGGATCAGCAAGGAGTGCTAACAAGAGAAAAGGAGGAAGGAGAATATCATCACCATTGCAGACTGATGATAGGAGGGATCAACATATCCCTTGTAGTGATCTTTGTAGGGGCTCATGTTTATGAGGAGGTGATGCAGCAAGCATCTAAGAAAGAGGCCATGGTGCCAAATGTTTTAAAATCTAATAGTTTATGTACTGCAGGTGTAGAAGAGGAAATACAACCATCAAAGATTGTCATGGAGGAGAAAGAGAATACATTAGAATCTTCCCAAGAGAGAAAGAAAGAAAAGAATTCAACAGAATTTCTCAAAACTTTCAGCAAGGGAGATGAATAGGAGGTGACCTCAGAATTGGAACCTGTGGCAGAGGAGAGAGCAGCAGAAAGAAAGGATCTTGTTGATCTATGTGAATAAATGGAGGCCCCAGGAGAAAGGATAATGGCACATATTCAGTGCATCCAACAGGTTAATTTGGAAATAGAGGATGAAGAAGAGGAGATGTAGCAGTAGAGAAGACTACATGAAAGGAGCCAGCCAGTGGACCAATTGGACAAAGTGATAGAGGAAATTAGGAGGTTGATGATGAGATCAGCGCAGTATATCGTCAACAACAGGAGAAGACTGACTAGATGATAACCTATAGTAGTAGTAGGGAAACAACAATGGCAGCATCAGAAAGGTAGAAGAGCAGGTGAAAAGGTCCAGATTCAAGTTTGGGACCCTAGAGGATCTCAACAATAGCAGCAGGGGAGCCATGAGCATGAGCTCGTGATTTTTTCCAGCATGGGAGTATGATGCAGGAGCATCATTCCACCTCATCAAGAACACTAGATGATAGTGCATAAGTTCACTTGGAGGGAGTGGATCCCAAAGAAGGACAATCCTTTCAAATTTTGAACTAAATTTAAAATTTTAATGTAATTCAATGAAAAACAATGTTTGAAGGCTCAATGAAATTTGATCCATTGTCTTTTTACAGGAAGATTTATTATAATATGTAGAGTCGCCTTTAATGGCTGACAGATAGGTGGATGTAGATCCTATTCAGACTAGATGTTTCTTAAATGTAATTGAATGTAATTTAATGAGAGTAGGTAGCTGGAGGGAAGGCTCAAGGAGCCCCTCTTTTGTAAAAATATATTTGTATCGAAATTCATAAGAAAGAGAGAGTTAGATAATAAGGAGAATAGGAGAATAGGATAGGAGAAGAGCTGAGACTCTGTTGTGTTCCAGCCTTGTAAACATTGTACAGAGCATTCAGATATTAATAGAAAGAGCAGTTTTTCCTCCATATGAGTTTCTATGTCTATTCTATGAATGAATGAATGTTTATTCCCTGAATGTTTTATGTCTATGCTTATGATATGTTGTTAGTGCATGTATGTTTTCCTTTTTAGGAATTATATAGACTTCTCTATCTATATGTAGTTTTCTAAGTGTTCTAGGCTCTTAGGCTTGTGTAAGGAGTGCACACCAGAGTAGTTAAAAAAAAATTGAAGCAAGTGCAAGGAGTGCACTTGAACTCTGTTTCGAGTTTAGAGAAGAGTTTGCCAAGTGGGCACACCAGAATAGGCTTTAATCTCAAAAGGAGTAGTGCAAGTGTGTGAAAGGCCTATGAAAGGAGTGTATAATCAAAAAATAGTCTAAGTCACGAACAGCAAGAGAAGCACAAGGTGTGCGCAAAAAGAACTTATTTCAAGTTCAAAGCTCATGAGGTGTTTCACGAGCAAAGGCCGAGGATTCAACCTTGAATAGGAAGCATCAAAGGCTAAGCCTTTGAGAAATTGATAAATTCCTTCTTTTATGTGAAGGGAAACGTAGCAGCAAAGGAGGAGAAGCTATAGAAATTGTTGGATTGGTTGCAAGAGGAGATCTGGACCATTGGATCAGATTCTAGGTAGAAGGGGTAGCGTGCAGAGAGGAGAATAGATCTCAAACATTAGATCTAAGTGAAAGGATATACAGTCGTTGGATCTAGGTAAGTAGCATGTTAATTAAGCCTGGAAGTCCTTCAAACTTCGTAAGTTCATAGGTTTCAGTGTGTTGGGTGCAAAGGAGACAGGATTCCTGAAGTCCTAGGATCCATAGAAAATCTAGAGTGTTGGTTCTATTAAGGACATGTGTCAGTAGATTATTGAGTCTGGAAGACCAGTTATCCGGGAGAAAGGGCGTGTTATGGTAAAAAAATTTCAAACTCCCGAAGTCCCCAATCATGGAGAAAATCTCAACCGTTGAGCAAAGAGGGACACATGACAGTAGATCTTGGAGTCTGGATACTTTTCACTCTAGAGGAGTCGAGGTGTAAACCATTTGGGATCAAGGACTCCCAAAGCTCCAAAGAGCAGAGTACATATTGATTGTTGGCATCTCAGCCACATGTCAATAGATAAGGGGATAGTTTGGAATATTGGAAGTCTGGGAGACTAGCGATAAGAGGTGTTTAATCCCTCCTAATCTCTGAATACCTAATTTTATTTGAGTCATCGATAAAAGGCGGGGACACGCGGCATTATATCCTGAGGTCCGTAGGTCTGGTACTCCAAAGGAGACAAGATGTCAAGGTGTGAGGACTCTCGAAGGCCAGAGTCCCAAAGAAGATCCTAGATATTGGTGCCATGAGACACGTGTTAACCAATTGTTGATAGTTAGCCACTTCGATAGTTCGGGGAAGCAAAGGTGAGAAAATATTTAAGTCAAGGACTCCCGAAGGCAGGAGTCCATCATGTTCGTCTGTTTGCGAGGACACGTGGATCCTGATTGTTTCACTTCAGAGTTTGGCACTCCATGGGATTAGAGGTGTGGTGCATCGGAATACTTCGAAGCCTGGAGCTATAAAGAGGATCAGGACCGTCAAATTTAGTGGGCACATGGTGCTATATATGGAGGTATAGAGACTTGGCACTCTAGAGGAAATCAAAGTGTAGTGTTGTGTGAATGCCCGAAGGCCTGATGGACACAATTCATCTTATTTGTTTGTTTGCGAGGAAATGTGGAGGTTGATCGCATCACTTCAGAATTCGGCGCTCTAGAGGATTGGAGGTGATGTGCAGTGGAGAGATTTGAAGTCCTAGATCCCATAGTTAACACAAATTGTCGATCTATGGGAAGCGTCCAGCCATCTGATCTATTGATTCAAAGTTCAACACTCTAAGACCATAGATTTTTGGAGCGGGTTAGTTCGTCGAAGCCCGAATTCTCGGAGTCATCATGAGTCGTCGATCATGGTGGGCACTATGGACCATTGATCCTTGCTATTGTGCGGGAGTCTGCAAGCCCATGTATTCGGAGGAATTGGAGTGTTCAGAAGTTGAAGCTCTCAGAGCCCGAACCTACAAAGTTCTGAATTAGTGTACGTTGTTAAGCTCTTGGTCCCTTCCCATGGTCACATGTTGTTTCCGCCAGAAGCAAGAGGGGCTAGGGCACAAAATTGTGATTACAAGGTATTTGAAACGGGCTTAAGAAAATCGCCCGGGGGTCTAGCATTTAACCTGCTCGAGAAATTAAAGACCTATGAAGTTGGTTTTGGGGGCTTAGTAGGAGTATGAGAGTTGATCCAACTCCGAAATTGAACGATCCTAGACCGAGAGGTCACATGGACCCCAGGAGTGGGAGGGGGTTTGCATCACAATACCAATACCAACACCATACCATAACATACCAATACCATACCAATACCAATGTCAATACCATACCATACCTTATTGATACCAATACCAAACCATACCATACCATACCATATCATACCAATACCAATACCATATGAATACCATACCATTGCCTACCAATAAAAATAGCATTACATACCGATACCATTGCATGGTAATGGTATGCATTGGCAATGATATGCATATCATACCATATCAATATAAATACCAATACCAAACCATACCATACCATACCATATCATACCAATACCAATACCATATGAATACCATACCATTGCATACCAATATGCATTACCAATACCAAAACCAAAACCAATACCAATACCATTGCATACTGATGCAAAACCCCCCTAGGGCTTGCGTGACCTCCTGGTCTAGGATAGAATTACAGAGGAGACAAAGTGGATCTCGGGTCCCCACATAACCCTTAGAATTATTTCCACGGGCCTTTTTTTTATTTTCATTGTGAAAACATTCAGGTTTATGAGGGTCTTTTTACTCTAGCGGAGTCTTCACGTGACCTCGGGCCTAAAACCTGAGGCTTAAATTTGGAAATCGGAAAATTCGGCGCTTCGGAACTTCAGGATTCGGAATATTTACCCACAATAAACTACAAATATCCTGAATGTCGAACTGGTGAAATCCCTAAGATTTTAGGGATCGACAGTCCACTCTTCTCCCCTTGATCTATGGCTGAGATCAAATTCGGGACTGCAGGATTCGAGACTTTCTACAACTCCAACACGCAATACCTTCAAACTTCCAAACACCAAACAAGTGATATACATCTCACACTCTTCCAATAGCCAACGACTGTGATCAACTCCGTAACTCCAGGCTTTGGGACTTTTGGCTCCTAATCACCACTAAACTCCCGAACTGTCAAACTCTAAATTGGCAAAGGCCCGAGATCCATGGTCCATGTGTACCCAACAACGAATGGTCTAGATTGACTTTGGGCTTTGAGACTTTGGGAATTTTCATGCCAAAGCAACTTTCACTCACAATCCTTTGGACAGCTGAATTTTTGAATACTCGGAATCTATGAACACGTGTACCCAAAAAACAATGGTCGGGGTTTACTCTAGAATTAGGGACTTCGGGGAATTATCCATTATACTCAACAACAACCAACTTCTCCTGAAGTGTCAAATCAATGAACCACTCAAGGATCCAATGGTTCACTCTTCTCCCAGTGATCTATGGTGTATAGTCACTACGGGACTTCGAGCTTCAGGGCTTCTGCCTTACTTACAACAAACAACATAAATTGTCAGAGCAACGAAGTCTAAAGGACTTGGGGGTTTAACAACCATGCTTATTTCTTTGAGCCAACAGTTGTGAGGGATTATGACTTCTCCCGAGCAAATCTCATCCACCCACCATTAAACAAAGATATTTCTCTTCTTTTTGGGACTTGCTCTCTCTATCCCTCCTTGAACTTTGTCACTTGAATGACTTAAACTCTAGTGCACACCTTTTGTTTCCCTCCTGATATTTTCCACTTAAAATACTCAAACCTTGGTGCACACTTTGTGCTTCCCTCTTGATCTTGGGACTTAAATAAGTCACATGCGCACTCCTTGCACTATCTCTCCTCTGAGATTTTTCAACACTTAAAAAAGTGTTGAATTTGTGCACTCTTTTCACTGGTCTCCCTTCTCAGCTTTTAAACTCCTGTGAGTATAGGCACACTCCTTGTTCTCTCTCTCCATAAACTTATGGATCTCTCCTGAGATTATAAACATGTAACGATTCAACCTCTGCACTCCTTGCGTGGGCACTGTGCACTCCTTGCACCGAGATTTCAGAAGAGAAACAATTGAAACTTAAATTAACATTAAGGATTTATTCAACCAACCATTTAGATGCACACACACATAAACACATAGATAAATAATATAACATTTACCCATTTACTCAAAGACAAGCAAGCTCATAAATTTGAAAGAAATCATCCTCTTCTATATTCCTTCAGCAAATATTTACAAGGATTTCAACAACTCTCTCCAGCTTTCAGCTTATTCTTTCAACAACTACTAACAACAACCCCTTTTTGAATATATTACATTGATTTATACATGAGGGGATTCTCGAGCCTTCCCTCCAGACTATTCTAGTGCTTTCATATCACAATTAAAGCATCCTACCACTAAGCTTATTACAATAAATGAATAATTACAATCTAGATATGAATCGATGCTCAAAATGTGTACAATCCTATAGGCATTAAAAGAAATTACAATCTCTTGGATCACATGCAATGGCTCTAGCTTCAATATCTCATGGGATCTTTAATTACAAGTGTTCAAAATTTAAAGTGACGATCCCTCCTTGGAATCCAAACCAGTTAAGTGTGTTGTGTTGGATGTTGAGCCGTCTTCCACCTTGCCTCGTTAAATGATGACGGTGATGCTCCTGCATCATACTCCTCTGGACAAAAAAAATCATGGAATCTTGTCCATGAGCTCCTCCATTGTCCTTCCATGCTTTTGGATATTGGTTTCAGTTATCCAACTAGCATCTTCTGCTGGATGATTCTCCCATTTTCCTCCTTGTTTTCCTAACAATTCTTTGATCCAAAATATTTTCTATCTGCGGCTTTTCTGCTATGGGAATTTGTCACTTCCACTGAATATCCTCTTGATCATATGTCCCTTATGTGTCATCCATATTTTAAGGGTATTTTTTCTGCTACATTGAATATTGGTGAAATTCCAATGTCTTCTCGTAGTTCAATCTCATAAGCATTTCTAGCAAATTTTCTTAGAATTTTACAAGGTCTTATCTTCTTCATATTCAGCTTATTATATTTCCCTCTTGGAAATATTTCCTTCCTCGGGTGTGCCAAGACTTGATCTACAATCTCAAAATTCATCTCTTTTCTTCTCTGGTCTACTATGTTCTTGTATCTCTGGTTGCTATCATGTAGATTTATTTTTATTTGATCATGCAACTTCTGCATCTCTGCAATAACATCCTTTGCTCCTGCACTTCAAAATTCATTATGTCCAAAATATCTCAATTCTGAAATTCCTCTTGGATGCATTCCATATACTATCTGGAATGGATTCTTACCAGTACTCCTTTTTGGTGAGTCATTATATGCAAATTTCGATGAGGCAAAACTTGATCCCACTGATTGTTATGTTCAGCTACCAAAATCCTGAGAAGATTTCCTAAGATTATATTCACTACCTCAGTTTGTCCATCTATTTGAGGGTGATATGAAGAACTAAAAGACAAATTTGTTTCCAACTTCTTCCACAAATTCTTCCAAAAAATTCCCACAAATTTGGCATCTCTGTCTGAGACTATACTCTTAGGTAACCCATGCAATCTCACAATCTCCTTGAAAAACATTTTTTTCTATGTGGGTAGCATCACTAGTTTTGTGACATGGTATAAAATGTGCCATTTTTTACAATCATTCAACCACCACAAATATTGAATCATTTCCCCTTTGGGTTCTTGGCAATCCCAGAACAAAATCCATACTTACAACATCCCACGACCTATCCGGAATAGGCAATGGTTGATGCAATCCTATGTTCTACTGCTTTCCTTTAGCATACTAGAAAATTTTGCATATGTCCACAAATGTCTTCACATTAAACCTCATACCTAGAAAATAGTATGAAGAACTCAATTACGCATATGTTTTATCATGGCCAAAGTGTCCAGCCAATCCTCCACTATGTTTCTCCTTTAACAAATTGTCCCTCATTGAGCATATTGGGATACAGAATCGGCTTCCTTTTAATAATAGTCCTTCTCGGATCATATACTCCATCCATTGAGTTATATCCCTCAACAAAGGATTTCCACATGCTTCGTAATATACCTTAAAATATGGGTCTTCCTGGTACATCTCCTTGAGGTGTTCAAATCCCAAAGTCTCCACTTGGAATTCCTACAATATTAAACATCTTCTTCTCAAAGCATATTCAACTTTTTTAGCATTCCCATTAATATTCTTAATGAAAAAAGTAAAATGATCCATGAATTCTACCCATTTGGCATGTCTCTGGTTCAATTTCTCTTGTCTGGTTATGAACTGCAAAGCATAATTGCCAGTACATTGAATAAACTCCTTTGGCATAAGATAATGTCTCCACTTTTTAAAAGCTTGAATTATAGAAACAATTCCTTGTCATATGTCAAATACTTCTTCTTAGCATCATCCAGCTTCTCACTGAAATAAGCAACAGGATTATCATCTTGACTTAAAACTACACCAATGGCCACTCCACTTTATTCACATTTGACATGGAAAGTCCTCTTAAAGTCTGGCAAAACTAAAATAGGTTGTTCTTTTATATTTTATTTCAACACTCTAGATCCTTTCTCATCTTCTTTTGTCTAGTCAAAAGAACCATGCTCCTTCTTTATAGTATCTAGTATGGGTGCGCAAATACTACTGAAATTCCTAATGAACTTTATATAAAAACTCGCTAACCCATGAAAACTTCTTACTTCAAACAAATTTCTTGGAGAAGTCCACTCTCTTATTTCCCTCACCTTTTCTAGATCCATCTTCAATTCATTTGAAGAGATTACAAATCCTAACTGCACAAGTTATGTCTTCATAAAATAACATTTCTTCAAATTCACCAACAACGTTTCTCACTGCAACCTTCTCAACACCATCTTCAAATGTCCTAAATGCTCCTCTTCAGTTTTACTGAAAACTAGAACATCATCTAAATAAACAATTACAAACTTCCCAATAAAATCTTTGAGCACTTCATTCATTAACCTCATGAACGTACTTGGAGCATTCGTTAAGCCAAATGGAATAACAAGCCACTCATACAATCCTTTATTTGTTTTGAATGATGTTTTCCATTCATCTCCCTCTCTCATTCTTATCTGATGATAACCGCTCTTCAAGTCTATCTTGGAAAAATAACTATCTCCACTCAAACAATCCATCAAATCATCCATTTTGGGTAAAGGAAATCTATACCTGGTGGTTATCTTGTTAATGGCTCTAGAAACTATGCACATTCTCCAACCTCCATCCTTCTTTGGACTCAACACAGTTGGTACTGCACACGGGATCAAGATTTCTCTGATCAGGCCTTTATCCAAAAACTCTTGGACCTGCTCCTTGACCTCTTCATTCTCCTGAGGCTTTAATCTGTATGTTTCTTTGTTCGGAAAACTTTCTCCTGGAATAAGGTCAATATGGTGATTGATACTCCTAATGGGAGGTAAAGTATGAGTTAACTCATCCACCACAATGTCAACAAATTCATCCAATAACTCCTGAACTTTCATAGGAAAATAATTCATATAAGTGTTTGTAAGGATGAATCTCGAATTACCTATAATAGTAAACTGCATTTCCTAGTCTTTCTTGACTTCTTTTAAGAGCTCCTTCCCACTCATGGTAAGTATACTAGGACTAGCCTCCTCTTTGACTCCTTTATCTTCTAATGGCAGCAACATATGTTTACACCCATTTTTCTCAAGGGTATAAGTATTCTTTCTCCCATCATGTATGACATTCTTGTCATATTTCCATGGTCTCCCCAACAAAACATGACAAACATCCATGGGTATGACATCACATAAAACTCCATCCATGTAACTACCTATTTTAAACTCAACTTTACATTGTCTACTTACCATGACTTGATGTCCTTTCTGCAACCATGACACCCTATATGGACTCGGATGTGTTCTCATATCCAACTTTATCTTTTCCACCATCTCTCTGGATACCAATTTTTCAATACTCCCACTGTCTATGATGACCTTGCATACTCTATCTCTGGTCTTGCAAGCAATTATGAATAAACTATTTCTCTAGACTGGTTCTCATACCTCTTTTTTCTAGCTTTACGAGAGCGTTCCTCATCATGAGTGATATTCCTTCTTCAGATACTTCTTCTTTCATCTATGAATCCACATTCCTCTCTTGTGCCTCAGAAATGTGAGCTACTTTAACTCATGCATTCTTCTTTTCAGGACATTCCCAAGACATGTGTCGTCCTTTCCCACAAGCATAACACTTCACTTCTCCTCCTCTCCCTCTTCCTATACCTCTTGGAAAAGGATTCCTTCCTCTAGAGTATCCTCCTCTATCTGTCTGACTATTAATTCCTTCATCTTCTCCCCTGGATTTTTGGAACTTCTCTCTGGTGATTCCTCTTCCTCTGTTAGGACTCTTTCCCATGTTCCATTGACTCTGCTTCCTTGTCAATTTTTCTTCTTCCTTCAAGACTACCTGATAAGCATCTTCTAACATCCTCACCGTCATCATACTATTCTCATCCTGGATTTCATACCTCAATCCATTTATATACCTAGAAACTTTATCTCCATCATTCTCCCTATATCATGCTCTTATATTCAACTTATAAAATTCTTCAGTATATTCCTTCACCGAAAAACCTTTTTTTCTCAGATTCTACAACCTTATGAACAGATTCAACTGATAATCCTTGGGTATGAATTTATCCTTGAGCTCAGCTACCATTCTATCCCAACTCTTAATCTTGGACTTACCTTTTCTCCTTATGTCGGCTTGCAACTCGTCCCACCATAAAGTTGCATGTCCCTTCAATCTGGTCACGGCATGGTTTACTTTATTTTCATCATCAATATCCTCGTAGTGAAAACACTTTTCTAAATAAATTATCCAGTCAATCAATTCTTCTACATTCAAATTACCTTCATAGATCGAGACTTCCATCTTTTCTCTCGTTCCCAGCTGTTGAGCACTCAACACGCCCTAAAAGTTTTTGTGAATTTTATTTTTGGTAGCACTGTCTTTTTTGAATTTAGTCAGTCATGTAGGGGTCGATGGGTTTTATGTGTTGTTATAGTTTATCATCGATAACATTCGGTTTGGTTTGGAATTATTGAACAGATTGACCCTTTTTCTAAATAAACTTGGCATTTAAACTAAGTGTACGCAACTGAAAAATTTGAGCCACACGCCTATCATCAGTATCGGTGAAATCCGAGAGTCAAAATTCCCACATAAAAATGATAATATTCGATCGTCGATCATTGGGGCACCATCAGCATCAGAGAAATGGGAGGAATGGCATGTTGATCCCTGGTTCTAGCTTGGGGATTTTTTTCTAAAATTCATCGATATACCATCGGCATCGGCGAACCAAAAAGTTAAAACCGCTGACATATGCAACCACAATCTTTGATCGTCAATATACTGTTGGCATCAACGAATATTGGAAATGAAATGTCAACCTATGTCAAAAGGAAAATCCCTGATGCTAAAAAGAAATGCTCATCACGCCCCAGAAATCAAATCAACCGCCACGTGTTTTCCGCATAGACAGTCTGTATTGCTTAGGCATTATCCACGTCATATTTTGATGTCCCCCCGTGTCATATCTATATTTGCACGTCAGCATTGTGGGGAATTTTTGGGTCGGCATCGGAACTTTTTCCTAGAGGCGCCAAGAAAATAACGACAAGGATAATCCGTCAATGTGGATACACATTAATTATCGGTTGATTGCTTGGACATTGAGCTCCTAGTTTTAGTTCGAACCTTTACCCATCAGTGCTCACAACCCTAGTCAATCCGTGATTCTGCTTATCCTCGATGTTGAGACCCAAGCCAGCACCCCTGCCCCTCCTGCCTCATTTTCCCTATAACTTCTCAAAAATCATTCCCCTTCTGGTTGGTTAAGTCAATTTCCCTCTCTAAATGACTTGGTTTCTATCGTTTTCTTCCTTGATTGAGTCTTTGCACATTTTGTTTTTGTTTTTCTTGAAGGATAATTACATGTCATGATTTGGATCATAATACTTTTCATTTTTCTTACCATTGATTGAGCTCACAGTAGGTCGACCAAAAAATTTTGTATGCACAGGGAACGACCGTGAACAAAACGCAACAATTATGAGCAGTCATTTTCGGGCCTGGATTGTGAAAACAAACACGGTAAATTTTCAACAGTAAATATCCAACAGGTTGATCATATCAATGACTCTCGTATATTCGAGGTTCCAGAAATGTGCGACGTTTAATCGCAGAGTTACACAAACTTAACTCTGCAACTACCGAATGTTGAAATATCTGAGCTCACCTTTGTCAAGAAAACTCTCGAATCCTGAATCGATGTATCGCTTCATAAGATCAGCCATCCGGGAGATCTCCACACTTATCATTCAAGAACTCTCAAACCCTGAAAAGTTAGAGACGCATGGCACTCTTCTATCATGACTCATGGCACTCTCCTATCATAACACATGGCACTCATTTCAATCATATTTGGGTCTGTCATCTGTACTATTTAAAGTGACACGTGTCATCCTTCTTTCTATGACACGTCGATGATATGACATCAGGACACCACATCACTCTGAGAAATTTCAACTCAAAATGAGCATAGTTCTCCAAACCCCCGAATAGTCGAAGTGTCGGAGTCCCGAACAGTCGAAGTTCCAAAGCCCTGAATAGTCGAAGTGGGTCCCAAACTTCCACGTCACTCCACAACATTGTAACTATGGGAGATTTTCAAACTCAACATTCACAGCTCCTAAACCCCTAAATTGTCGAAGTGCCGAAACATCAAATGTTTAAGGATAAATCCTGTGTTAATTAGAAACAAGTGGTGGTTAATGAATCTAGGCATCCGGGCCTCCGGGAGATATGAATATTCTGCGCTCCAAAGCCCCTGAATGTCGGATTTCCGAAGTGGCTCACCCACATTTATGGCACATTTTGAAATGTTTAAAAAGTGATGCCAAACTAGAATTGGGGAAACTACATGTCCAGATGGCAGAAAGAATATCAGAGACTCTGGAAAGCACCAGATGACTTGCCTCTTTCCTCCAGGGGATAAGTGGGGGGAAAACACTGCCAACATCCATCTATCTCTTAGTGGCCTCCAACTGCGCATTGCATGACAATGCTCGATACAGAACGCAGTTTTTTCACTCTCAGTCATTTCCTACCAAATCTCAATTCACCCCAGCATGCACATCAGTCTAGCTTCAATACTAGTATCATCTTTTAATTGTTCAATTGCGAAACTCTTTTAAATTCATACATAATAAGTGCTCTTTTTTGTGTGATAAGAACCACTCATTTTTTGTTAAGTCAAGTTTGGATTATTCATTAGCATACTCCAGCAATGTGTTTTAGTTAAGTTAATAAGTTTTTTAACAACTGATGTGTAGAGCTAAGCCTCAATTCCACACTAGTTGAGGGCCTCCACATCTGTGATAAATAGGTATCTTTTGTATGTTAGAAGGGTCGATGGTTTTGGAGAGAAAGACATTTTCTGAAATTTTGTAAGAGAACTTTTTTTGTGCACGTTATTTTAATTAAGAAATTGTGTTTAGAACCAAAGACACTTCTTTCATCTAAGGCGTGAATGTAATTGGACCAAGGGGGATTATATTTTTCTTTGGATTCAATATTTGTTTTTTTATTGAGTCAAGGTTACTTTATCTGCTATTTAAAGTTATCTTATGATGTTGTAACGGTTCTTTTTTTCTAGTTGATGAATAGAAATCGATTGTGTTAACCTATGATTGGTAATAGAGAATTGAAAATTACTTTTCTTGCACTAACTTCTTGTCATGTGTATATCTTCTTTGTGTGAATGTTATCTCAGAGAATGTTGAATATATACTAATCAAAATGGTATTAATGCTAGTTTGAAGTAATTTATATATTCTTCATCTGCATGTTACGGTATAAAGGTTATCTTGCAACCCAACCTTCCCCCCAACGCATAGTTACCTTCCCTATGACATCTAGTTTAAATCTCTATATTTCTTTTGTTATAAACATTAGAAAATAACCAAAAAAAGAACTATGTAGCCTCAGGAAAGGCCTCACAGAAAAGACATATATGTCTATCACGATTAAATCCCACCGATAATTCCAGCCAGATCATGAATTTCTGAACTTATTTGACAGAAATATTTTAAAACGCCTTAAAAAATAAAATAAAATAAACATTTGACAAAAATAAATTAAAACACCTTAAAAAATAAAATTTAAACGAAAACAAGTTCAGAAATTTTAACTTATTTTTGTCAAATATTTTTTTATTTTAGATGTTTGTTTTTTATATATTTTATTGAATTTTGTTTCTTTTTTAGTTTTTTTAGTTTTTTTTTCATTTTTTTAAGTTTAAGGGATGTTTTGTTCTTCTTTTTAACAAAAAACGTATTTTTTTTAAATTATTGTTTTCCTGCGAAATTTTAAATTTTTTTCATTTATTTTTAGTTTTTCTTTGTTTTTCACCATTTTGTTAAGTTTTGTTGTTGTTGTTGTTTTAATTTGGGTTTTGAATATATTTTTTAAACGTGTTTTTGTCTTCATTAAAAATATATATATTTGTGGAGATTTTCTCTTTTCTCTTTATTTATTTTTTAATGTAAATTTAAGAAAAAAAAAAGTTAGTAAATAAATTTTCAAGTGACCATTTAGAATCCAATTTTGGGGTTTTTATTTGTGTAGGGATTTGTTGTCAAGGCCATAGTTTCAATTAGGTCGTAATTAGCTTCAATTTTAACGTTTAGAAAAAACATTTTGCTTTAGGTAGCGTCACGTTTTTATTTAGGTGTTGATTTTAAGGTTTCTCTAAGAAACTATTTTATGTTTTAAGGCCATGCTTGAAAAATGTTGTAATTTTGACCCGGTTAAAAAAATTGGTGCTATCGGTAGCACCACTTTTTGATTTGGGGGTTGATTTAAAAAAAAATTGAGCAACCATTTTATCCTTTAATCCCATGCTTGAAAAAATTTATAACTTTAACCCGGTTACAAAAAATGGTGCTACCCGTAGCGCCACTTTTTCATTTGGGGGTTGATTTTAAAGTTTGTTTGAGAAACCATTTAATCCTTTAAGACCATAATTTAAAAAGTTGTAATTTTGACCTGGTTACAAAAAATGGTGCTACCGGTAGCACCACTTTTTTATTTGGGGGGTTGATTTTCATGTTTTTAATGCAAAAATATGAGTTTTAAGGGCTAGAGTTCTCATTTTGAGTTCATAGTTCTCATTAAGTTGGTAACTATGTTAGAAAGGGGAGATCAACCTCAAGAAAATCAACCATGGTTATCCAAAGATGCTTTGGAAATCCCAGGATGGGTGCATAACCAACCCAGACATCCAGAAAAATTACTTCCTGAATTTGACCCCAAAACCTCTGGATTACCTGAGGACCATATTAAGAAGTTTATATTAGCTATAAGATTGATGAATTTGAAACATGAAGATGTAGTGTGCATGATTTTTCCTTATACCTTTTAAAATTTAGCCTTGACTTGGTATTTACACCTACCATTTGGTTCCATAACTAGTTGGACAAAGCTTCAAAAGGATTTCTTGGAAAAAATTGTCGAAAAAACTACCACAGGAGCTTTAATGGCTGAACTTTTCTCCGCCACTATGAGCCAAAAGAAAAGGTTAAATATTTCAACCAAAGGTTCACCACCATTTTGAACAAATTCCAACCCGAGGCTAAACCTACCCAGGAGTTGCAAATTGAAGTATATGCTAATGCTCTCCTAGCTTCTATTTCCATGTTTGTAAAAAGGGCTGCCAAACATACTTTAGCTAAAAAAATTGAAGAAGTTAAAATGATTGAATTCCAAATGAAAGGATGCAAAGAAGGTCAAATATCATTAATAAAAAAGGAAACCCAAACTCTACCTAAGAGAGGAATTTTGTTAACAAGACCCTCATGAAAACAAACAAAACAAGGTCCTAATAAAGAAGGAGGGGATCTAGAAAACCTACAGTGGATGATCAAAAAACTCTCCAACGAGATAGTAGATATGAAAATGAGTGTTGGGGACAGAAACCAAATCAAATACCTTATAAACCTTTTTTTTAAATAAATCCACTCTTCAAATCTATTGAACCTTCCCTAGCTAACCTAAATGTAGACTTAGGGAACGTAGCATCTGACTCTTTCTACACATATCACCAAGAAAACCATTCAGAAATGGATTTCCCTCAATGGTTGGATGCTATGAATCTAATGGCTAATCGATTCCTAGTTGAATTCTCTCTAACTAAACAACCCATTAGCTCGGCAATAAATTCCATCGATCAAGAAAGTCAAGAGCCACCAGAAGAGATATACATGTTGTTTTGGGATTCCAACCACCTGATGCCTTTCAACGACGTCGATGAAGTGCAGGGACCTCCCACTAAATTTCTAGTTGTACAGATGCGAGGTAGAATTCAACCTGTCCAAAGTAGTCCCACCACTACTCAGTTATTTAGAGGGAAACCAGTGACCGATCACCCAAAACTGTTATTTTCTCCCCAAAGGAACCCCACAAACATACACACTCGGGATCCTAAACTAGAATACAATGTGGCCAAAGACTTGAAGAAGATGAAGGCTAATGTGTTTGTCATGGACATGTGTAGGATCCCTCAACAAAAGGATTTTATGTTACAGGTCTTGAAATCAATAGATACCCCTATGACAAGCACTGATCAAAGTGAGGTCCCATCTCCCACGGATTTAAAAAATAAGCCAAGTGTGAATGCTTGTTCTTTAGACAAAAGAGGAAGGCCTTTTGTTCCTCCTTTCCTCTTGACGTTTGAAGTTTTCAACATAAATATACATAATTGCCTAGTCGATTCAGGGGCATCTTCAAATTTCATGCCATTGTCGATTTGCAAGAAATTGAATGCAAACCCACTCAAAATTGACAAAAACGTTATACAACTAGATAGGACTCAGGTAAAGGTCATTGGATAATTTAAAGATGCCATGATCAGAATTTCTACACACCCAAAATTTGTTCAAGTAATTGACATAATCGTAGAAGACATCCCAGAGGCCTATGGACTGCTACTTAGTCGAGATTGGTCTGAGAAACTAAATCGATACTTTAGTACCAACTGGGATCACCTTTGGTTTCCATTAAAAGGACATGCAAACATGATCAGGATTGATAGAGAATTATATCTCAAACATATTTTCATTGATTTAGAGACTCCAGAGACTCCAAATGAACCCTCGTCGACAGAGTTCCATGTTTTAGAAAACTACTCCTATGATTATGATTTCAGTAATTTCGCTCCTCACTTGTCTGACATACCTCCCACTCAAAAATATAAAATGACCTTTCAAGTAAACATACTAGCAGCCACAGAAGAAAGTATCCTCTATCAGGATTCTCAGACAAGAGTAATACATGAGGAAGATGAAAGTGGAAAAATAGCTAGACATGAAGAAGCTAGTAATTTCCCCCCATAAATTTGGACGTTGTAATTTGATGATTCTAAACCGCAAGAAGGGTCAGGTGCAAGGTGTATCCTCATTGACCCAAAGGGGAAACGAAACCTATTTTCCTGCATATTAGAATTTGAATGCACTAATAAAACTGTTGAATATAAAGCTCTAGTTCAAGGGCTAAGGAAAGCCATCGATTTAAATGTCAAGGAATTGAAAGTTTTTGGAGACTCTGAAATTATCATTAAGCAAGTGAAGAATATTATCCATTGCAATTCACCTCACTTAAGAAATTACCAGCAAGAGGTGCACAGACTAATAGAAAATTTTGAGGCCTTCAACATTATTGTTGTTCTCAGGATGCAAAATACCCTTGTCGATGCTCTAGCCATTGTGGCCTCAAGATTATCTCCTTTAGAAGACTATGAAACCTCAAGGTTCGCAGTAGAACTTCTCTACAAACCATTAGTACCTAACAACATTTATAATTGGAAATTATTTGAAGGGAATGAACAAATTGTAGATTTCTTGACTAATGAGGAGAATTTTAGGGATTTGGCCATTGATGATGAAATATTCCAAGAACTACTCACAGAATAAAATCTCCACGAATAGAAGAATGGAACATATTACTCTTAGGAATTTTAGAACATACATGTTACTCTTAGGAACATATTACTCTTAGAACATACCAGAAGGAGTGGCCAATATAGAAGACTTTTTTGAACTAGGGGAAAGATTTAGAGGGCCAAGGTATGAAAAAACATGGAGCTTGTGTCCTATATATGAAACTATAAACCTAGTAACCCCTGAGAACCCCAAGAATGTCAATTTAGGTAAGATCATGTCCAAGGAAGACAGGAAATCTTATATCGAACTCTTTAAAGAATATCAAGATGTGTTTTCTTGGTCCTACCAAGAATTAAAAACTTGTGATACACTCATTATCCAACACACAATCCCATTAAATTCTGGAGTAAAACCTTTCCAAAACAATCTTAGGAAGTAGCACCCATATCTGGAACCTATGATGTATCGAGAGATGAATAAATTATTAGATGCCAAGATTATCCTTCAAGTAAGACATTCTACCTGGGTACATTCTGCCTAGGTAGCCAATCTGGTACTTGACAGAAAGAAGTCTGGGGAGATTCGTTTGTGTGTGGATTTCAGAAACCTTAACAGAGCATTGGAAAAGGATAACTATCTAGTCCCACCCATGGAGAAGCTCCTGCAGACAGTATCCGGATCTGAAATATTTTCCATCCTAGACGGTTTCTCAGGATATAACCAGGTCCTGGTTTCGGAAGACGATCGATTAAAAACTAACTTTCGAACCAAGTGGGGAACATTTGATTATAAACGCATGCCCTTCGAAATGATTAATGCAAAGGATAACTTCTAGAGGGCCATGGATGTATCTTTTGGGGACTGATTAAAAAGTGTGTGGTAGTCGATTTAGATGACGTAACGATATACTCAAAAAATAAGGAATACCACATTTAGCATTTGACTCAGATCTTCGAAAGATATAGGAAATATGGAATATCTTTGAACCCTAAGAAAACCATCTTTGGCATAGAGGAAGGGAAGCTACTAGGTCATATTGTATCTCAAGAAGGAATTAGCATTGATCCTGAGTGGATAAAAGCGATAGCTCAACTCCCTTTGGCTCACAATAAAAAGGCCATGCAATCTTTCTTTGGGAAAATCAATTTTGTAAGAACATTTACTCCTTATTTCGCCGAAACTGTCAAACCTTTACAAATAACGATTCCCAAATATGCGGAGTTTAAATGGGATGAAGAGAAGAAATGTGCTTTTAATAACATCAAAAATGCCATCTCCCAAGCACCAGTGTTACAAAGCCCTGATTTCAGCAAAGATTTATTCATTTATACCTTTTCTTCCGACCAATCCTTGGTCGTAGTAATTACCCAAAAGGATGATGAAATAATGAGGAAATGGTATCATTTATGAGCTCTAACCTTCAAGGAGTCGAACTGAACTACCCTGCTATAGAAAAACAAGCTTACACAATATATAAAGTAGTCAAACATTTCAGATCCTATATGTTGAACAATCACACTAAAGTCATAGTACCTCATCCAGTAGTTCGATCTTTATTCACCCAACAATAAATGGGAGAAAGGAGGGGAAATGGGAGAAAGAAGGGGAAATGGGAGAAAGAAGGGGAAATGGGATGGCAGTTGTTTAGGAATTTGATCTAGACATAAAACTTATCGAAATATTCAAAGGACAAGGATTGTGCAAACTGGTTGTTGAGGCCCAAGATCTAATCAACACAGAAGACTGTGGTTGGGAAAACGAGTTGTCATTATGGTGCAGGGAAGCCTTATATGTACTTCCCAGGAAATAATCCTAGTATGGAAACTTGTCTTATCTCCTGCATCATGGAACTTGTCAAAAAAACCTAAACCCTAGATAAAGGAGAGCTCTCATGTTAAAGTTTGCTTAATATCGACTCATAAATTATGTTCTTTTCCACGTAAAGTATGATGGAGTACTCCTTATATGTCTTGAACATGATGATGCATAAAAGGTACTGAAAGAACTCCATTACGGCCCAGCAGGTGGAAATTTTGTATTATAAAACACGACTTACAAAATATTAAGGGTTGGTTATTATTGGCCTACTATGTTCAGGGACGCTCATGCATATGCCAGAAAATGTAAATCTTGTCAAGTGAACGCCAATAGGGAAAAGAGAGCATCCATTCCACTTCATACGGTGACCATATCTATACCATTCGAGCAATGGGGAATAGACTTCATAGGATAAATTACTCCCAGTTATTCAAAACAACATAAATATATCTTGAATACTACAGATTATTTTACAATATGGATGGAGGCTATCCCTATCACACACATTAATGAAAAGGTAGTAATACAGTTTTTAGAACAATAGCTGATAACAAGGTTTGGATTTCCCTCCATTCTCGTTTTTTACAATGTTTCCTACTTTTCTTCCACACTCTTGACAGAATTCACTCTTGATAAGGGGATCATAATAAGATATTCTTCAAATTACTATCCACAAGGGAATGGGGTAGCAGAGTAAACCAATAAAAACATGGTGAGAGTTTTAAAAAAGATAGTTGTTGAAAATTAGAGGAATTGGCATAATTTACTTCATAATTCCTTGTGGGCAAATAGAGTAACACCTAAATAAGCCATAGGAAACTCTTCGTACTTTCTGGTATATGGGAAAGAATCCATTCTTCCAAATGGATTGTACCTTCCATATTTACAGCTTCCCCAGGTATCAAGATGTCAGCCCTCATCTGCTCTACAACAAAGGATTGATACCCTTCTCATGTTGGATGAAGAAAGAGAAAAGGTTAAAGTTAAGTTCATCGCTCATCAGCATGTGGTTAAAAGATGGTTCGACAAACATAATGCCAAAGAAAAAAAATTTGAAGTAGGACACCTAGTCTTGACGTGGGATAAAGCAAACGAGTCCAAAGGAAAACACTCAAAGTTCCAAAATCCATGGCTCGGACCTTTTCAGGTGACCAAGATGGTCAGGACAGGAACATACCAGTTGCAAAATCTGAGGGGGGAATCTGACACCTTCCCGGTGAATGGCCAAGCCTTAAAACAATACTTCTCCTAAAAAAAAAGTGTGCCTTTTGATGCTTTGTTTGAGTTTTTGTTTCTTTTTAGCATACATTTTTATCAGGATGAGTATGTGGGTTTAGGGAAGACCGATTGCAAACTCCTTTTTTATTTCTATCTTTTGCTTGTTATTTTATTTTAATTAATTTGTATTATGTAATACAATAGTTGACTTTAATAAATATGGTAAATTGAACTCTGCTCCTAACCTACACTTACATGAAAAATGAGAGACGTTGGGAAAATACAAATTTTTCAAAATCATATTTTTCTTTGTAAGCATACTACCTAGGGAAGTGATGAAATATCTTCCTAGTGGCCTGGGAACACTAAATGGAAAGATCGCTAGATGGAAAGAATCACATGTACCTATGGACAGAGCTAGGAAAAGCTTCACCTTAACACTTTCACCTTGTCAAAAAACAGATATCCTCCTCTCTGACTCAGTCTTGGTATTTATGCCAGAAAAAGATGATCCATAAAAAGAGTGTAAAGTTTGAGAGGGTATGCAGACAACTCCGTTGGGGCTATGGACGCTCGCTGGAAGCAGAGAAAGGTGTGTGATGTCGGGGTGAATCCATCAAGGCTATGGGTGCTTGCTGGAAGTGAAGGAACACCATATGAAAGGAATGATATTTAAATGGCCTCATGCCCATGGACGCCATACCTGGATATTGTCTAGAAAGGACATGGATTGAGTTTAAAAGGAAAGAGCGTGGGAAAGATAAACCTCATAGGCAGATCCAGATTTTCGAACTCAGGAACTTGTGTACACATTGATAGAAAAGGTTCTGTTGAAAAGGAATAGAGTAAGGCCAGATGGTTTCTCAACCAATTTTCACAGGCTAAGCACAAGGGAAGGAGCAGAGATTTTGTTTTCGCCTAGAGAATCTCCATTTGTTGAGCACTCAACACACCCTAAAAATTTTCATGAATTTTCTTTTGGGTACCACTTTGTCTTTTCTGAATTTAGTCAGTTATGTAGGGATCTATGAGTTTTATGTGTTGTTATGTTTTATCATCAATCACATTCTATTTGGTTTGGAATTATTGAACAGATTGACCTTTTTTCTAAATAAACTTGGCATTTAAACTAAGTGTACACAGCTAAAAAATTTGAGCCAAGCGCATATCATCGGTATCAGCGAAATCCAAGAGGAAACATACCCACATAACAATAATAATCTTCAATTTTTTATCGTCGTTTCACCATAGGCATCAGATAAATGGGAGGAAGGGTGCATCGATCGTTGATCCTGGCCTGCAAAAAATTTTCTAAAAATCGTCGATATACCATCGGCATTGACGAACTAGAAAGTTAAAACCGTCGACATAGGCAACCACAATCATGTCGACATACCGTCAGCATCGGTGAAGAGGGGAAAGGAAACGTCAACCTGTGTCAAAAGAAAAATCCCAAACGTCGAAAAGAAACACTCCTCACGCCCCAGAAGTCAAATCAATTGCGGCGTGTTTTCCGCGTATACAGTCTGTATTGTTTAGGCATTATCTGCGTCATCTTTTGATGTCCCCCACGTCATATCTATATTTCCACGTCAGCATCGTGGGGCAGTTTTGGGTCAGCATCAAAAAAATTTCCTAGAGGCGCCAACGAAATAATGACAAGGATAATTCATTGACACCGATACACACATTAACTATCGGTTTATTGCTTGGACATTGAACTCCTGGTTTTAGTTTGAACCTTTACCCAGCGATGTTGACAACCCTAGCCAACCCGCGATTCTGCTTATCCTTGATGTTGAGACCCAAGTCTGCACCCCTGCCCCTCCTGCCTCATTTTCCCTATACCTTCTCAAAAATCATTCCCCTTCTGGTTGGTGAAGTCAATTTCCCTCTCTAAATGACTTGGTTTCTATCGTTTTCTTTCTTGATTGAGTCTTTGCACATTTTGGTTTTGTTTTTCTTGAAATATTATTGCATGTCGTGATTTGGATCAGAATACTTGTCATCGTTCTTACCATTGATTAATCTCACAACAGGTCAACCAAGTTTTTTTGTATGCACATGGAACGACCGTGAATAAAATGCAACAATTTGGAGCAGTCATTTTCGGGCATGGATTGTGAAAACAGACAAGTTAAATTTTCAACCGTAAAGATCCAATAGGCCGATCATATCAACGGATCTTGTACATTTGGGGTTCCAAAAATGCACAAGGTTTAATCGCATATTTACGTAAACTTCACTCTGCACCACCCAAATGCCGAAACATTTGAGCTCATGTTTGTCAAAAAACTCCTGAATGTCGAACCGCCACATCGCTTCACAAGATCACCCATCCGGGAGATCTCCACACTTAGCATTCAAGAACTATTGAGCGTCGAAAATATGGAGACGTGTGGCTTCCATCAATTGAGACACATTGCACTCTTCTATCATGACACGTGGCACTCTCATATCATGACATGTGGCACTCATTTAAATCATATGTGGGTCCATCATCTATACTATTTCAAGTGACACGTGTCACCCTTCTTTCTGTGACACATCATCGATATGACATCAGGCCACGATGTCACTCTGGGAGTTTATCACTTCGGGAAATTTCAACTCAAAGTGAGTACAGTTCTTTGAACCCTTGAATAGTCGAAGTGTCGGAGTCCCGAATAGCCGAAGTGTCGGAGCCCTGAACAGTTGAAGTGGGTCCCGAACTACCATGTCACTCTGCAACATTGTAACTTCGTGAGATTCTCAAACTCATCATTCACATCTCCTAAACCCTCGAATTTCTGAAGTGATTGTATATTTTAACCTTGTACACTATTTACTGCAAACATATTTTTAGTAACAGAACATAACAGATACAATGGAAAATACAAACATTGTACAGAGATTTTTCCCCTGGAAACCCAAACTGGGAAAACCAGCATATTCTATATTCATTCATCATGTTACATTGTTTACAATACAATATACATATAGGAGCCAGCATCATCTAAAACCCTAACCCAATGAACTGGAATAGTCAACAACCCTAATTCCTTAACTAGAAATAGAAAACCATGTGCCGAAAAACCACCTAAATATGTGACACGTTTCCTGAGGCAAAAAAACAAATTGGGGTCATTGCACCCCCCTACGCACCCAGCGCAACGCAGACACTGTTATTCATGCAAAGAATATAACACATACCCAATAGTGCTGAAACACCAAATGTTTAAGGATAAATCCTGGGTTAATTAGCAACAAGTGGTGGTTAATGACTCCAGGAGTCCGGGCCACCGGGAGATATGAATATTATGCGCTCCAAAGCCTCTGAATGTCAGATTTTAGAAGTGGCTCACCCACATTTATGGAACATTTTGAAATGTTTAAAAAGGGACACCAAACCAGAATTGGGGAAACTACACGTCCAAATGGCAGAAAGAATATCAGAGACTCTAGAACGTGCCATATGACTTGACTCTTTCCTCCATGGGATAACTGGGGAAAAACACAGCCAACATCCAGCTATATCTTAGTGGCCTCCAATAGTGCGTTGCATGCCAATTCTCAATATAGAATGCATTTTTGTCACTCCCTGTCATTTCCTGCCAAATCTCGGTTCACCCCAGCATACGCATCGGTATAGCTTCAGTACTAGTAGCAGTTTTTAATTATTCAATTGTGAAACTCTTTTAAATTCGGACATAATAAGTACTCATTTTTGTGTGATAATAAACACTCTTTTTTGGTTAAGTCAAGTTTGTAGTATTCATTAACAAACTCCAACAGTTTGTTTTAGTTAATTTAATAAGTTGTTTAACAGTCGATGTGTATATCTAAGCCTCAGTTCCACACTGGTCGAGGGCCTCCACATCTGTGATAAATAGGTATCTTTTGTATGTTAGAAGGGTCGATGGTTTTGGAGAGAAAGACATTTTCTGAAATTTTGTAAGAGAACTATTTATGTGCAAGTTATTTTAATTAATAAATTTTGTTTAGAACCAAAGACACTTCTTTCATCTAAGGCGTGAATGTGATTGGACCAAGGGAGATTATCTTTGTCTTCAGATTCAATATTTGTTTTTGTATTGAGTAAGGGTTACTATATATGATATTTAAATTTATCTTATGATGTTGTAATAGTTATTTTATTCTAGTTGATGAATAGAAATCGATTGTGTTAACTTGTGATTGATAATAGAGAATTGAAAACTACTTTTCTTTCACTAAATTCTTGTCACGTGTATATCTCCTTTGTGTTAATGTTATCTCAGACAATGTTAAATTTCTACTAATCAAAATGGTATTAATTCTAGTTTGAAGTATTTTATATCTTCTTCGTCTGCATGCTACGGTATAAAGGTTATCCTGCAACGCAGCCTTCCCCCCAATGCATAGTTCCCTTCCCTCTGTCATCTCGTTTAAATCTCTATATTTATTTTGTTATCAATGTTAGAAAAGAACCAAAAATATAATTGTGTATCCTGAGGAAAGGCCTCATAGAAAAGACATATATGTCAATCACAATTAAAGCCCATCGATAATTCTAGCCAGATCACGAATCTGGAGAACCTTACCACTCATCAAATGCTTACAAGTCTAATTGGGCCTCTTAAGCGGGTTTGGTTCTTGTTCTATAGTTAAAGGGACCTCGGACCCTTCAACACTAGCTTGAAAACATCTCTCAGTAATCGCTCCTCTGTTGCTTGTTCTCCTATAGCTTATTTTACTTCTATATCTTCACTTTCAGCTTCACTGACATCACTAGTTTCTGGTGCTCTCTTTTTTGTTGTTTCTATGGCATCCAACCTTGCAAGAAGTTGTCTCAATTCCTCCTCCATAGTTGTGTTGACTATAGGCCTCTCCTTGCGTCTCCTTGGCGGCATGATTTTAAATATTTCTTCTCACGGAGCTTAAACCTGCTCTGATACCACTTGATGCAAACCCCCTTAGGGCTCATGTAACCTCCTAGTCTAGGATTGAATTACACATGAGCTGAAGCAGCTCTCAGGTCCCCACATAACCCTTAGAATTCTTTCCACAAGAATTTTTTTCTTTTCACTGCGCGAAAATTCAAGTTCGCGAGGGTATTTTTACTCCAGCAGAGTCTTCACGTGACCTCGCGCCTAAAACTTGGGGCTTAAATTTGGAAAGCGACAACTTCGGCTCTCCAGAACGTCGAGCTTTGAAATATTTTCTCACAATATACTGCAAATCTCATGAACCTTGAACTGGAAAACTCCCGAAGAGTTCAAGGATTGACGGTCCACGCTTCTCCCCTTAATCTACAGCTGAGATCAAATCTGAGACTACAGGCTTCGAGACTTTCTACGACTCCAACACGCAATACCTTCGAACTAGAGATCTACGGATCACACTCCTCCAACAGCCAACAACTGTGATCAACTCTGGAACTCCGGGCTTTGGTACTTCTGGCTCCTAATCACCACTAAACTCTCGAACTATCGAACGTCGAATTGGAGAAAGGCAGAGATCCATGGTCCACATTTACCCAACAACGAACAGTCTGGATTGACTCCGGGCTTCGAGACTTCGGGACTTTTTGTGCCCAAGAAAATTTCACTCACAATCCTCCAGATAGTCGAATTCTTGAATACTCAGAATCTACGGACATGTGTACCCAACAACCAACGGTTAAAATTTACTCTGGAATTTGGGACTTCCGGGAATTCTCCACTATACGCAACAACAACCAACTTATCCTAGAGTGTTGAATCACCGAACCACTTGGGGATCCAATGGCTCCCACTTCTCCTAGTGATCTATAGTGTAGATTCACTCTGGGACTTCAGGATTCGGGGCTTCTTCCTTACTTACAACAAACAATGTAAAATTGTCGGAGCAGCAAAGTCTGAAGGACTTAGGGGTTTAGAAATTGTGCTTCTTTCCTTGATCCAACGATTGTTATGGATTCTAACTTCTATCAAATAGATCTCGTCCACCCGCTTTTAAACAAAGAGACTTCTCTTCTTTTGGGGACTTTCTCTCACTATCCCTCCTTGAACTTTGTCACTTGAATGACTTAAACTCTGGCACACACCTTGCACTTCCCTTCTGATCTTTTCCATTTAAAATAATTGAACCTTGGCGCACACTTTGTGCTTCCCTCTTGAGCTTGGGACTTAAAGAATCTGCATGCACCTTGCTTGTGCTATATCTCCTCTCAAATTTTTCAACACTTAACAAAGTTCCAACTCTGTGCACTCTTTTCACTGGTCTCCCCTCTCATATTTTATACTCTTATGAGTATAGGCGCACTCCTTGCGCTCGCTCTGTGTAAAATTACACAATCTCTCCTGAGATTCTAAACCTGTAACAGTTAGGCCTCTGCACTCCTTGCATGGGCATTGTGCACTCCTTGCACTGATATTTTAGAACAGAAACAATTGAAACTTAAATTAACATTAAGGATTCATTCAACCAACCATTTAGATGCACATGCACATAAACACAGAGATAAATAACATAACATTTACCCAATTACTCAAAGACAAGCAAGCTTAGAAATTTGAAAGAAATTCTCCTCTTCTGTTGGCGATGGAAGTCACTCCTGGATTGCTTGCAAGAGCAGAGACCGACGCCCATCATTTTTTATGTCACGATTTAATGAATGGGGGTGGTCAAATGGAAAGAGACCCAGGAAAGCAGCATTGACACAGGAACCAGGGTCTGGTATGTAGAAAGCAAGGGAGGTCTTGATCTAACTTCCGTCAGTAGGTTGCTTAAAGGGTGGTAGATGGAAGACTTGTGAGAAGGGTGAGAAAGACTGCCTCTGGAAATAGGCCTTCGGAAGCTTGAGGAAGAAAAACTTAGAAGCCAAGATCCTCTTGGTTCAGAGTTTCAAGGAGATGAGGGGTGACTCGACTGGATCCTCCAATTCCAAGCCATTCCAGCGCTGAGAAAACACAAGAACTGATTAGAAACGTTGCGACCGTTGCAGTGATCCAACCTACATCATCCTACAACAACGCAACTCGACTGGATCCTCCAATTCCAAGTTGTTCTAACACAGTAGACAAAGAGATAGAAAAAGAGGCTGACATCCATAAAGTAAGAAGTCTCCAATGCCTTATACATTAACCAGAGCGACCAGCACTGCATCAAAACTTTACAATCGGGAGCCTAGCTCAACCATCGATCCCCTACAAAAATGGCGAAAAATGCCTACATATACTCAAACACAAAAACAGCAGCAAAAACAAGACGCTGCATTAAAAACATTGCGTCTGCATGTATTCTGACAGTGTGCGCATGCAGACTCTGGCCGATCGTGCACCCAAGACTTGGTGTCCCCTCGGCCAAATTCGGACGGCTATTCTTTGTCAGACTCCACCTTAACTGCCCATGTCTCCTGCAAGGGAAGTAGCTGGCCCATTAAGAGATGAGCTAGCGTGTGCAGACCTCCTCCGGCTGGTCGAAGACTCGGCATGGATTTTTTGGAAGAAATGGTACACAGGACCCTCTTGAGCAGACCACTTGCCAGACTCTCCATACCCTATACTTAATGCATGAGGAGAGGTTTCAACCACCCCTTCTCACCTTCAATTACTTCAAGAGAAAACCAGGCTTGAGGTCAAATCAAATGGAACCCGGAGACACGATGAACCTTTCGGCGACTAGACCCGACACCTTTGGCCCCCTTTGCAAAGCTCTTCCTATTTCCCAAGTGACCACGGGCTATGACCCTACGTTTATTTTCGCAGGTGCTTTCAGCGTTCGCGAATAGGAAGGGGTTGATCCCTTCTTATCATAGTCGCGATGGGTGAAACACCGAGATGGCTCAATTGGGTGCCACACGTCCTTCTCAAATCTGACGGTCCTAAACTCACCCGACGATGTTGTGGGCCTGGGTCCCGGATGCTTTCGTCACTTTGTGCATCGGGGATATGAGGGAGCCGCTCCTTGCATTTCGAAATCGCGATGGGCGAAACGATGAAGAGCCTAATCGCGCGCGCCAGGTGTCCCCTTTGGATGGACGGCTGAGACCGTTTCTCGATACTGTGGGCCCGACTTTGAGTGCTTTCGGTACTTTCGGGGTTCGGGGTTTCAAGATGAAAAATGACATGAAACTCTCACCCTTCGAACTCCTGAATGTCGAAACACTGACGCGACTAGATCTCGTGCCACGCGTCCTTTGGATGGACGGCTGCCATCCTCTCATGCATACCCAATGGGCGCTATCCAATGCGCTAATCTCGACGCGCCTCCGCTAGCCGCGATTTCCCGCCAACCGTCGATCTGCTCCCTTGGATAAATCTGGACCGTCAGCAATATAATCTTGCCCGCCTACTTGTTTGGAAGCCTGAAATGAGATTCTTCGCGTTGCGCTCGGGCGCTTCTCATGCGACTTGTAGACCCGAATACTCTTGTGCCCAGGACAAGAAATGTTACTAACATCTTCTATATTCCTTCAGCAAATAGTTACAAGGATTTCAACAGCTCTCTACATCTTTCAGCTTCTTCTTTCAACAACTACTAACAACAACCCCTTTGGGGCATAGATTACATTGATTTATAAATGATGGGCTTCTCGATCCTTCCCTCCAGACTATTCTAGTTCTTTCATATCACAATTAAATCATACTACCACTAAGCTTATTACAATAAATGAATAATTACAATCTAGATATGAGTCACCGCTCAAAATGTGTACAATCCTATAGGCATTAAAAAAATTACAATCTCCTGGAGCACATATAATGGCTCTAGCTTCAAGATCTCATGGGATCTTTAATTACAAGTGTTCAAAATTTAAAGTGATAGTAAATTAATAGTAAATTAATAATCCATTATCTACATAAAAAAATATGGTAAATTAAAATTAGGTATTTCTAAAAGATTTTAGAAGTCAAGTATTTATCTTCAATTAGTACTATTGTGAAATAACATGAGTGCAATTTGAGTAAATAAGAAACATATAATGGAATTTCTTTAGATATATATCTACATCTTATCTGGATAGACCCTATTAGTTAGATACAAATAAATTCATTCTTCAAAATTATTGGCATTTATCTCATTAACGTGTTTATGTAATTATCACTAAGATTTAGATTACCTAGAAAATCTACTAGAAAATTGTTATAGTAAATATAATTGAAGTACCTACTGTGACCAAGATCTAATCACTCACTATTGAGCTCTTAAGTAATTCATAAAGCTACATATATGCATGTATTTTGGTAGTGTGTCAATTATGTATGCTCTATTAAGCATGTACCCACACTAACTAAACATACATGCAAATTTATAATAACAACAAAAATGATAATAATTATTATTATCTCAATGCTAGTGTTATAAAGTTATTAAAGAGAATATTTTTGTGAGATTGTTATAATGAGAAGCAACTAAAGAGTTAGCATTTAGCTAGTATTATAGAACACTTTAATTGTTGGATTGGGGTGATATTTTCTATAGTAATATAGTAATAGTGTAAAATAAAATTTCATTTTTCAATTAAAAATAAAAATAAACAAAAATAATTAATAAATATTGTATTTCAATTGGGTGTAGCTTGGATGGTTGTGAGGAATGATTGTTATCCTCCCCGCCCGGGTTCAATTCCCATAATGACATGAATAAAAGCTAATTGAATAGCAATCCAATTGTTATTTCCTAGGAAAGAAATATTCCCTTGTTGAAAAAAATATATATATTTATTTATTTTTCAAAGAATTTTAATATTTAATATGATAAATGGTTTCTTCACAAAAAAGAGTCAAAATGAATAAAAATAATAATAAATAAATAAAATATTTCAAACACATAGTAATTGGTTAAAAATAATAATAATAGTAAAATCTACATGCATAATAGAAAAACTAATCTT
>ML790186.1:636774-647867 GCA_009831015.1 Picea engelmannii | reverse complement strand
CAGATCTATTTTTCATTCTATACATAAAATTATAAGTGTTTTAAACTTAGATAAGTAATATTCAATGCAAGGAAAATTATTTGTACTTAATTTCATTAATTGATTCTCCAATTGGTGGGATTGAATAATATTGTGTTTACCAAACATAGTTTCAAGGTTTTCCTAGGCATCATCAAGGTCATCAATTCCTATAAGGAGAAACCTTAAATCGGGAGAGATGGACATTATGATCAGTCCACGTGCTTCATCATTCTTATTGGCCCATTTGAATTTATGTTTATCATCAGTGGGTTCTAGTTCTTTTCGCAAGGTAATCCGGTACAATCCTTTACTTCTTAATACATCCTTCATATGGGATTTACATGAGAACTAGTTGGTACTGGTAAGAAAATATTATTGGGAGATGCCATATTAAAATATGTAGAAAAATATGAAACCGATGGCCCGGATGGAAAGATATCGAAAAAATAGATTGTTTCAAAAAAAATGGCACTAAAAACAGACTTTGGATGTGAAAGTTATGCCTTTTTGAAAAAAAGCATAAACGGTAACCAAAGAGCCACGTGGGAAGTAGAAGTTGGTCCACGCGGTGATGCTCCTCCTAATTGTTCCTATAATCTCACTTTTAAATAAATTACTTATGAAGTGACCCACTTTTATAGAATAAGCAGGAATCACTTTTACAATGAAGTTACTTTGTAAATGAAAGTTGCATGCAAAATAACTTGAATAAAATATTAAAGTTATATAATAGTGATTCACTTTTACAACTTAAGTGAAATGAACTTTGCAATGAATGCATGAACTCTTTCAAAAACAAATAACAAAAGAGAGACTTGAACTCAAGACCTCTTACTAAGTAAAGTAATTTTTAACTAAGTGAGCTAGTGCAAAACATATTATATTGTTTAGGAGGATTGGAGGTGTTGTTGTTGTTGTTGTTGTTGTTGTTGTTGTTATGAAAGACGGCCTTGGAGAGCGTGATCATAAAAAACTATTTTCGCACAAGAAAAAAAAATCGCTTCTAGATGAAAAAAAGGGTTAGATCTCAGTTAACTTACCCAGAAAATGCAAAGTTTCCCTTTGTTTCTAATTTGTCGATATCGCACAGAGTGCACGACAAAGAGAATACGCGAACAGGAAAACCATTTTTTCTTTGTTTCTTATTTGTCAAGATTGCATAGGGCGCGAGGAAAAGAGCATACGCAGATCGAAAAGAGTAGTAACCGGGAAATAAAAAACAGAAAAATGAAACAAAACCACAATATTAACTCTGCAAAAATTTAAAAGGGTGTATCCAGGATTTATGCCTCTGAATATGACTGAAATGGTCGTATCTTGGATAAGCATAAACCTTTTCAAGTGAAACGAAAGGAATTCCTAACTAAAACAAGTGCTCAAGATGAAATGGAATAGTCCTCTTAAACAAAAAATGTATGGAGATGGAAGAAACCATGTATTCAACAACACAGATTCATGATTTCAATCTACAATGGGGGCGGGTCTTCAAATGTGTTATGATACCATGTTTGACAACACAAGTATTACAACAAAATATGAACATATTCAGTAACCGCTCATACAATCAGATCAAATATCAACACACTGTTGTTTTGACGTGGTAAAACCCCTACGGAGAAACATCCATGACCCCATCCAATGTGTCCACTTGGATCAATTTATTAATGCAAAAGAAAAATATTACAGAGAGATTTACAAGGGAGTTTATCACGATTCATCATCGGCAAATGACCCTCCATGCTCTTTAAATATAGATAATGGACCAATCCGGTGTTAAGTCACAGATCAATGTAGTCATTAATATCGAGGAGAATATGAACCATTATATCACTCTATGTCGGTAACATATCATGATCGTCGGATTACCTAACTACAAATGCATACTAATGCATACTAAAAAAACACATTTTTACCTAACGACACATTAGAACAACTTTATCTTAGTTAACTCCTAAGTGTCTAAATATCCTAACATGGTTGTGTAAATGAAAGGATCCATTACAATGGGAATAATGCATATTTTGTTCATGATATCAATTGATTGTTTCTCTTAACCCAACCATGATCTCATTACATTAATTGATTGTTTATTTTAACCCGACTATGCATGAGTTTTCGTGTTTCTACAAGAAAGTTCTCCATTAAACATCAATTTTTTTCATCTCATTTTTTAGGGATCGTTTTTTTAGCACTTATATTTATAGACTAGAGTTGAGCAATTTACTAGTGACTAGTCATAAATGAGTTAATTGCATTTGAATAATGATATCAGTACTTAGCATGTGTTGTATAGGAGTGAATTTGACATGTGGTGGCATGTTTCCATCTCATGGAGGAGTGTGTTTGGCATATGATGGCATGGGTATACTTATTCTTAGCACATGTGGGGTGCATTGCTTGAGGAGTTACACTTTTATGCTCTTGGATATTTTTGAATGCATAGACCCATCTCTTATTCTATAAAAGAGATGTAGGGTGCATTAGCAAACAAGTAGTCACTGTAATTATCATTTCATTATTAACAAAAAGTTATTTGATTTCCATTATAGAGTTCTAGCATGTTAGTTTTGATTTACAAATTTAATGTTTCTCATCTCTACAGTTTTATCGATTGTCGAATTAAACTAAAATTATGATATATAGTGTCTACATTCCTTATCTATACTCCTGTCCTTTTAGTTTCTGAAAATTAAAATTTTTGGTTGGTGTTTCTTAACATTTGTAGTGTCAGTGTTAGGGTAAAATATTTCAGCGCAGATCTTATCATGAATTAGAAAATTTAACATGGTATCAAAGTTGTATTTTGAAATTATTTCATCTAGTGAATGGAGATGACATCTACCTATGAGAGGGAATTGATAGCATTGCATTTCAATGAGCATTATGCCCCACAAGATATAATGATTAGAGCGATCATGCTTAATAAATTCATAAGGACATGTGAGAGGTTGAACTATTTTTTATTCCTTCAAGGGGAAAATTGGACATGTGATAGGTTGTTGATATTGGTTGAATTGTTTTTGTTTTAGTTTTTATCTAAGGAACTACATGAACAGTGAACCTTGGAATGTCAATCTCAATGAGTGTGACTGGTTAGAAACAAACTCCAATTTCACCCCTTGGAAGTGCAAGTTGCATATGCTTATGGAGGAGATTGATCTTTGGGGTACAATCCAAGGAAAATTTATAGTTATTATTGATTCCCAACAGTTATCTCAGCACAAGAAGAGGGTTTCTAAGTGAAGAGGATTTTTTTGGGATTTGCAAACAACCATGTGATTCCTCACATTATAGGGAAAAAAACAAAGGAAATGTGTGATGCATTCACAACTCTCTATCAGACTATCAATATTTTCAATAACATTCTCTTAAAGAACAAACTCACCCAAACACATGAGTAATTTGGACACCATGGGGAATTACCTCATGAAGATCACTGAGCTCAACGAATAATGTTTATATACCAGTATGAAGATCAAATATGAAGAATTAGTGTCTATTCCACTAAATGGATTCTCTCATGTTTTGGAAGCCTTGTTTAGGGTGTGTGTTCTTGGAAAAACCTCCCAACTTATAAAAATATTTAGGACATATTTATCCAAGAAGAAACAAAGAGGGAAACAATGTCAATGTGAAGCAAATAGGACCAAAAAGTTGCACTTACCAATTAGGTGGAAATAAAAGGGGACCCCCAAAGGTAAGGAGGAGGTATCTTCTTCCAATCATGGTACTAAGGACCAAATTCATGTGACATGTTTCAAGTGTCATAAGAAATGATACTTTTCTAATCAATGTACAAAGAAGACAAAAGGAAAAGGTAAGCAATAGCAAAAGCAATGTGTGAGTGCAGTTACTTTAGTGAACGTAGATGAGTTGGCATCCAAACTTGAAACCACATGATTTATTATTTTATGCATTTATACAAATACCATTTATAGTGTTGATCGGTACTACAATAGAGCATCACAATGTATCGCATTCAACAAGAAACTTTCATCAAGTTTCAAGAACAAAATGTGGGCAAGCAAGTGGAGTTGGATGATAATGTGACATATCCAGTGACTAGAATCACCACTGTTGGTCACTATAATTGCTTATTTAACTAAACAATCAAGTTCTACATAAATTGTCAACCCAGGGAAGTCTGTTTATTTCAAAGGTAATCACGCACTATATATGCTCAATCTCAAAAGCAACCTAGAGTTGTAGTAAAAACATATTAATCACATTTTGCCTTGAACAAATTGAAGTTCTAACTTGAATTACAAGAAAGAAATATGCCTATTGCAGAGTTCAATGTTTAAAGAAATAATTGCCCAAAGAATCCTGGATTACATTAAGGAAATAACAGACTGGAAAATAAATCCTTCAAGACACTGCAAAAGGAAAGACCAGCTATTCTATAACTAGAGAACAGGACCCTATTCCCAAGCAGGAATCTTCAACACCTGTTTCCGATCATCACACTTCATGAACTCATTGTTTAACTAAAATAATCGACACACACTGAAGGCTAACTACCTCTAACAGAGAACAGGACCCTATTCCCGAAGCAGGAATCTTCAACACCTGTTTCTGATTAGCACACTGTCATGAACTCATTAAAATAATTGGCATACATTGAAGGCTAACTATTTCTAACAGAGAACAGGACCCTATTCCCGAAGCAGGAACCTTCAGCCCCTGTCTCTGCTTATCAAGATTTCATAAATTCACCAAGAAGGATTGCTAACTAGAATGATTAACAGTTACCTAAGCATGAATCATATGAAAACAATGTAACAGCAAGACAGAGTTCAGTAAAGTAGTGTTTCAGCAAAATAGAATTTAATCAAGGCATGAACAGAAATAACACTAACACTCTACAAAGCTAATGGGTGAATCTTGTGAAGAAGGTGGGCCCTCCCTTCTCACAAGATTCCCCTAAAACGAAAGGAACTAGAGAGAAATGCTCAGAACAGTCTTTTATTCATCTGTCAACTGTATCATATTACAATTTGAAGTAAAATATGTCCCTCTCTGTAAAATCCTTTCTTAGCTAAAACAGAAGATCCTTTCTAATGATGATTTCCTCTTATTTAAAGAGGAGAATCCCTTCGATACAATTTGATCAACAAATTACAGGTGTACATCTGAGTCCTATTCTTAGTCAGATCGACTTTCTAAACTGGAATAGGATATCCTAGTCTCCCGCAACATAATGCTATTACAAGTGATGAGTGGGGTGTTGTTGTTGCGGTTGGAGTAACAGCTTCTTTATTTGTCTTCTTGTTACTATTGTTGTATGTTGTTTCAGCATCGCAAATCACAGGTTGTTTCAGCCACGGGATTTGTGTTCTAACTGTTTCAGCAACTTGGTCTCAGGCAGCAGCGATGGTTAATACTACCTCAAGGTGCGGCTGTCGTGGTCAATGCAACAGTTTTGTTGTTGTTTCAGCATCGTAGACCGCAGACTGTGTAACAGCTTCTTCTGTGCGAGTTGTTGTTTCAGCATCGTTGACCACGGACTGTGTAGCAGTTGTTGTTTCAGAATTGTAGACCACGGAGAGTGTAACAGCTTCTCCTGTATGAGTTGTTGTTTCGGCATCGTAGACCACGGACTGTGTAATAGCTTCTTCTATGTGAGTTTTTGTTTCAGCATCGTTGACCACAGAGAGTGTAGCAGTTGTTGTTTTAGCATCATAGACCATGGAGAGTGTAACAGCTTCTTCTGTGTGAGTTGTTGTTTCAGCATCGTAGTCCACATACTGTTTCAGCCACAGGGTTTGCGTGCTTTAACTGTTTCAGCAACATGCCTCAATGTTAATCTGTAGTTCGAACTGTTTCAACACTTATACATTTCTGATCAATGGTTAAGTACGAAAGTAATGTAAAATTATATGCAAAACAAATTAAACATATAATAAAGAGAAGAGACGTTGTATACCTTTGGAAAGATAGGGTAAAGTGATAATATGAGTTTAAATGTGAGTGAAACAAGGGTGTAATGGTGGAAAAAAGTGTGAGCAAAAAGGTACATTATGTGGTCCTAACATCCCCCCCAACTTAAGATGTTGCATGTCCCCAGGAAACTTCACTCTGAATCAGAATCTGAATACCGACTATGAGCGTGTAAGTTATTCAAGCAGTAGTTGTGGAAGGTGATATCTGTTGGAGCTCTGAACCCTTGAACGCGTTGTAACCTTTGCCAATTTGTTGTTTCTATCTTCTTGGGCAACTTATAATGAATTTGATATTTCTCTGTTGACATCCACGGGATAGGGAAATGAAACTGATAGCCTATCCATCTTTCAGCACATTGTTGAACACACTTAATGTAGCTAGGTACCCTGGAGATTGCTATCTCGAGATTAGTGGGGCTGAAAGGATTGTGTTCTTGTCTTTTCCCAGTAGATTGTTGCCAAAACATGTTATTTGCCTGTAGGGCAGCCATCTCTATGGATTTAATGAAATGTTGACACTCCTGAAACACTGATGTTTGTAATTGTTGAATGTGTTGAGTCATCCCTAGTTTCTTTAAAAACTGATAATACTCTGTAACAAAGGTGGCTTCATTTTGTGGTTCTAGCCTTATCCAGAGAAGGCGGTTATCCTCATTGTGCTTGGCAGCTAGGAAGTCATCCTTCCATGTAATCTGATTGTTAAGGAAGGAGGTGAGTGCCCTAATCTGGATGTCACCAACAAAAGGGTTAAGGTTAAGTTGTCGGTTCTCAGGGATGGCCTCATTATGAAAATATGCCTCACAGAGGAGGTGTTGATCCATGGCAGAGGCTTCTGCAAAGGTTTTAACAAAATCTGTTGGGTTTAATACTGCATGGGGTATGCCTTCTGTGATTGATTTGATCTGAAACCATGTAAGTCGTTCCATGAGGAATAGAGAGTAATTGCAGGATGGTTTCCTTGCAGCCAATAACTTTTGTGCCAAGTCAAATATCAGGAGCAATCTGCCTTTTAGTTCTTTATTTTGTTTCTTAAGGGCACGAGATTCTTGGCGTGTTTTCTCCAAAGCTTCCCAATTTGAGTAGATATGATTTATCCAGATTTGTCTGTGTTCCTGCAGGCTTTTGGCCTGTGTAACAGCAAACTCTTTTTTCCATTTCTCTATTATTGCTTGCTCATCCCATGGCTGAGTTTGTGTTTCAGCATTACAAGTAGTAGGTTGAGGTAGGGTCTGAGTGGCTTGCTCCAAAAAGGTGTGGGTATTGATCTGTATGGGAGAGGAAAATTCATCAATAGGCAATGTTTGTACATCTTTATTAACAAAAGCAGGGGTTTCAGATTTGACATTTGTTGTAGGCCAGGGTTTGGTCTTAATCTTGGAAGGTCCTGTTGGTTCTTGTGTAACAGCAGGGTGTTCTTCTTTGACTGCAAAAGTCGAAGATGCAGGGGAAGCTCCTGGCATTGGAATTTGAGTTACTTTATAGCCTGCTTGATAGTAGATGTCCCCACATTGACTGCACATATATTCTCTACACGGATTCTCTGTTGTAGTTCCCTCTGACATGGTCACTATGCGAGCTAGGGTGTACAAATTAAGTTCCTTCTCATAGGCTTCCTTTGTTGCGGCTAGCTCTTGCTTGTAGGCTTCCAGTTCAGACTTTAGGAACTCATTTTCTTGTAAGACAGAGGCCATTGTTGGTTCTGGTTGAGGGGTGACTGGTTCTTGTGTAGTAGCTACAGGATCGACAGCTGATTCTTGTGTTTCAGCTTCTTGATGTAAAGAAAGTAATGTTGCAGCACCCTGGGCCTCTGATTCCTGTGTCTCAGTATCAATATCAGCAGTTGGTTCTTGTGTTTCAGTTGTAGTTGGTTCTTGTGTGACAGCTATAGATGGTTCTTGTGTTTCAGCTACTGAATGAGTAGTTGGTTCTTGTGTTTCAGCTACTAAATGGGTAGCTAGTTCTTGTGTTTCAGCTACTTGATGAGTAGTTGGTTCTTGTGTTTCAGCTACTGGATGGGTAGCTAGTTCTTGTGTTTCAGCTACTTGATGAGTAGTTGGTTCTTGTGTTTCAGCTACTGAATGAATAGTTGGTTCTTGTGTTTCAGCTACTAAATTTGAAACAGATGATGTCGCAACCCACTGGGCCTCTGGTTCTTGTGTTTCAGTGTCTGTGGGTGGAATAGGCAAAGATTTCGGCATTTGGGAGGTTGGAGGTGTATGGGGTATTAGTCGGATGGGTTGGGGATTTAGGGCAGTGGCAGTAGTGGCTGCCCTTGTTGAGGCCCTTGTTTGTTTTCTTTGTAAAAAGGGCGGAAAGAAAGGAATTTGATTTCGTTTATGTGGGGGCTTTTCCTCAATGATGGGACAGGGAGAATTTTCTGGTTCAGAATCATCACTGAGAATATGAAGGGCAGGAGTGGATGATTCTGGTAAAATGTGGGGCGGGATTGGTATGGTAGGGGGGTTAATTGGGTTGATTGGGTATGTAGGTGGGCTGTTAGGTATTTCTGGAGAATCTGGAGGGTTTTGTGGTTGTTGTTCCTGAAGATTTTCAGGAATTTCAGCAGCTTCTTGGGGATCTATGGGTGGGTTGTTTAGTGGAGGGTTTTGTTGGGAAAAACCCTTTTGGATAAGAAGTTGAATGAGACAGTGATGGGTGAGTGAAAGGGCGGGATCTTTAGCCTTTTTACAGTAGTACGACATATTTTTAAGACAACCGAGCAGATAATAAGGAATGTTGACCAATCTAGCATGTCGTAAATGAGACAACAGGACAAAATCATGCTGGTAGACTACCTGGTATCGACCTTCACAGGTAAGGTAGTGTTTGACGAATTTTGCAACTTCCCTCCATGGAGGCGGCAACGAGCTGAGTCGGACACCCTGGCTTTTAGGTTCAATTTGTTCCCCTGGCAAGAGGAAATCCTGTTGGGCATTCAGGATGATATGTTTGCGGCTGAACAAGCGAATACCATTGGTAGGGAGACCTGAAACCTGTGCTATATCCTCTTATGTCACTGAAATCTGAACCCCTTGAACAATGGAATGATCTTCCTGGAGATTTTGAGCAAATTGCAGAACCTATTGTTGATCAAACCCCTGGAGTCTCTGAAAATAACCGAGCCATCCTGCCTGCAGAAAAAATTGATAGGCTTCTGGATACATCTCTAACAGGGCTATCGTGGCGGGTTCGTACCGTATAACAGAGCCTCCCATAGCTAACAGCTCAGTAAAATACATCGTCAAAGAGTCAAGTAACAGCTTCTATGCAGAGTAAGTTTTTCGAGTGAAGGCATGCAAATGGTGGTGAAACAAACGAAAGGATGGTAAATAGGAATGGCGATGGTTAATTCATGTGAAATGATGGTATACAAGTTTTATATTTCCTCCCCCCCGTTCAAGTGCGGCTAATAATGATTTTACATGAGTGGTAATAATGAGTTGGAATCTTCTCATTAACTATAGCTTAATTGTATTTACATAAAGTTTACATACCTCGCCTTTACCTTTTGATTTGTACTTGAAACAAAATATAATGCCTGTCCATAATAGTTCTGCAATGTCCGTGGCGGAGACTTTTGGTTTGTTAGCTTAATTGTATCAAGGATTTGTTGACTGGAAGGACGAAATATAGTATGAGAGCGCAAAGGCTGAATGACAAAAACTGTTGAAAAGTTGGTGCTTCAGCGATAGGAAGAATAGAGAAATGTTTGTTGAAGAGTGATGTTGCAGAATACTGTTGTGGAAGTGGTGTTTCAGCCATAGAAAGAAGGGCGAAACAATTGTTGGACGGTGTTGTTTCGTCAATGGGGAAATGTAAAGAATTGTTGAACAGTGGCAATGGGAAAATGACGAAAGGTTGCTGACAGTGGTGTTTCAGCAATAGAAAGAAAGGCGAAACAATTGTTGAACAGTGTTGTTTCATCAATGGGGAAATGTGAAGAATTGTTGAACAGTGGTGTTTCAGCAATGGGGAAAATGGCGAGAAGTTGTTGGACAGTGGTATTTTAGAAATGGGAAAATGGTGAAAGGTTGTTGAACAGTGGTGTTTCAGCAATGGGGAAAATGGCGAAGGGTTGCTGACAGTGGTGTTTCAGCAATGGGAAAATGGCGAAGGGTTGTTGAACAGTGGTGTTTCAGCAATGGGAAAATGACGAAGGGTTGTTGAACAGTGGTGTTTCAACAATGCGGAAGCTTTGCTCTTCTTGAAGTAGGATCTCCCTTCCTTAGTAGGCCTTTGCTTTGATCGAGAATCTGCAAAAATCGATTGTAACATGGCATTTCTTGACAGGGATTATTCGTAAACGAAATCTAATCTAATACTAAAGAAATTAAATTAAAAGAATTAATTGCAATGAGGGGTAGGAGCCCCCTCTAAAAAGAGGTAATGAGAGTCTGCCACACATGTGACCTTAAATTCTTCTTTGGAAATAGGGCGCTGGTACAGACGGATTCGATGACCATTTACAAGTAACAGTGTTTTAGAGTCATCGATTGTGAGGAGCCTTACTGTTCCATTGGGGAAAACAGTGTCTACTTCGTAGGGTCCAAACCATCTTATACGTAGTTTCCCTTGAAATTATTTAAACTGAGAGTCGTACAGTAGGGCCCAATTACCTTTTTGGAATTGCTTATGCTTGATAGTTTTGTCATGCCATTTTCATCTTTGTTGTTGAATCATAGTTGTCTGATGAATGGCATCTAGTCTTTTTTCATCCAGTTCATTAAGCTGTTGCAACCTAGTTGTCTGTGCATCGGTCAAATCAAGGTTGACAGCTGAAGCAGTCCTTAAGGTTTTGATTTCAAATTCCACAGGAAAGATAGCACTCTTTCCATAAACTAATTCATAGGGAGAGAATCATGTAGTGTTTCTCCAGGTAGTTATGTAGGCCCATAATGCTTCAGGGAGTCTGTGAGACCAATCCTTTCTGTTTTCCTTCACTGTTTTTGTGAGAATGGATTCTATTACTTTATTTGTGCTTTCCACTTGTCCATTGGCTTGGGGGTGGTATGATGTAGTCATTCTATGTTGAATATGATATTTTTGAAGGGTGGCTTTAAAACCATGAGAAGTGAAAGGAGGTCCTCCATCTGTAACTAATTCTCTTGGCACTCCAAATATGATGAAGAT
>ML790186.1:551082-563668 GCA_009831015.1 Picea engelmannii | reverse complement strand
ATAATTGTTTGATGACCAATCCGCAAAAGGGGATTTGGTCCTTATACAATTACCGACATGATTAATCCACAATGGGGATTAATCCTAATAATAAAATAACAATAATAATAAGAATGCTCTTCGCAGTTACATTATTTCAACACATTGTTCTGTTACCAGGATGAGATTCACAATATGGAATGTTATGGAATTAATAGGAAGCAATATCACTAGTTACAACACAGTGAGAGATTCAAACCAGTGTAATCATCAGTTCATAATCAGATACATTAGACTCATATTAGGAAGCTGTACTCATAGTTAGTTTTGTACTAATCCATATTCAAGTAATGACAATCAATGGTAATAAGCCAATCACTATCATAAGTAGTACTAATACACTCACCCTACATGATGGATAGGTGATATGAATAGTAGTAGTGATCTCGTATTACTATTAGTTTAATGGACATTAGATTTGTGTTAATTATCTTACTGTATCTGCTACTAGTGCTGCTGTAGGATTTATATCTTGACCTAGTGGAATTATAATTAGTTAGGATGCTACTTAGTAAAATTATAGAGCTTTACTTGGAGATCAAATTGACATGACCACCTAATCATTTCAAGATTTTTATTAACCTTAGCCTCAAAATCTATAATAGTAAGCATAGATAAGCCCATTTGACCTATCCATGGGCATGGATAGGGAAATGTTTTTCCCTGTCCATGTACATGGATAAGCTTGAATTCGGGCCTGTCCCTATACATCGGGCCTACCCCTATACATGGACAGGGCCGAATATGGCCATGTCCATGTACATGGACATGCCCAAACCTCCTATAAATTAATAATTTATGAACACAATAAGATGCAGACACAATAGAGTAAAAACAAAGACACAACAACACCTAGACCATATCGGGCACATACAAGTAGAGGTATAATTTATGTTTATTAGATGGGATGACAGATATGAATTTGGACTTGTCCATGTACAGGGATGGGCTTGAATTCAAGTGTGTCCCATTATTGAAGAACAACAAATGTCTAAACTAAATAACATCCAAAGAAGAACATGATCACATTATTGATCTTCCTTTGGTTTTTTGGTTTATTTTGTTTTTTGTTAAGTACCAAGTTGATATAATGTGTGATTATTTTCTCTCCCGAGATGGTCCATGAGACCTAGGAGTATTTAAGAAGAGAATGATCACATTATTGATCTTCCTTGTATAAAATATTTTAAGTAAATATCATGAGAATCATGTGGACATTTTTCCATTCAAGAAGAACTTAATTGTTGACTTTGTCTTGGAATCACCCTTGTTTGACTTACGCTCCCTTTAATTGTTGTGTGGGTTTTTGGTTTTGTTATTTACCTAAAGAAATTTAGCCTTCTTGACTTTGTTTTGAAACCACCCTTGCTTGAATTAGGCCCCCCCTTAATTGTTGTGTGGGTTTTTGTTTTTTTTCTTTTCTTTTTCCTAAAGAAAGTTATCTACCTTGAATTTGGATCCCTTCTCTTGAATTATTTAATTATTTAATTGTGTGTCTACGATCCCTCTTCTTGGTATTTTCCATCTTGCTGGAGATCTCTTCTTGGTTATTGTTTGGGTATTTTGGTTCTACTTGTTGGTGTCGCCTTCTTCATTTTTTTGCTGGTGTCGTCCTCTTTATCTCGTTTCTAATGGCACCTTCATTATGTTGCCGTTCTCTTCTATTGTTGGTGCCACATGTGTATGTTTCTAGTTAGTCTATTGATATTTTACCCTAAAATTTCTCCTTGGCAATTTGTTCCATGTGTCATGATGAGATCTACCCCGAGGGTTTGATCAATGATCCCTTGAATCTTTTTTTGAGCATATATCTAAGAGGATAGTAGAAAAATATATCATGTGATATTGTTTCTTGTTTTAGTTTTAAGTATATTTTTTGTCAGTGATTGTTTTTGTCAATGATTGTAAAAAATATAGTTGTTCTAGTTTTTTCAATATATGTTCTTAAATGCTTGTGTTATAAATTTAGTATTTCCATTTCATGTTTCTAAAACTTATGAACTTTCATATTCATGAATTTCTAAAGGACAGATATTGAGGTGAGATGTTGAGACATGAGTCTCCAAACATTCCTTGCAAACGCTCTAGGCTATCCCAAGAAGGAAGAAGAGGAACCCCTTCTTCGACTGAGACTCCGAGTGACCAATGACAATCTCGTCAGAGGAGATTATCAAACAAGTGTGTGAACAAATAAACTCGAGAATGTTCTCAAGCAAGTTATATGGATGCAAGCTTCTTAGATAGGTTGCACATTGATACTCCTACACCTGAGAATGTAGGGAATACATCAGGACACGCAAATATTTTTGTTAATTTTCTTTGATTTTGTTTATTTTTGTTGTATTTTTGTGTATTTATATTTATGTCAAGTTAAATGTTGTAATTACTTTCAAATGTGTGTGTAGACAATGTGATGCGGTTGTGACCCTCACAGGAAAACCGCTTCCACCAGGACCTTCTTCCACTTAGGCCTGAAGAGCTACAATGCCCCTCAGATCCCGTATCGGGACCTTTTGTCACCCACAGGATACTCTATTGATCTCCCGACAGTCTTCTCGGGAAATCAGGTTTCACGTTATCGCGGAACCTATGAGCGTGTTCCTCGTGCTAATCAAAACCCCGAACCCCGATGGGTCAAAGGTCAACGCTTCCGTGCTTGTCGGGGATTTCCCTGTCGGGAAATCGACATATGTGATGTCGTAATTCACTTGCACCACAAATCCCCGAACTCCGAACTCCGATGCACACGTGCGCTATTTCCCTGCCACGTCACCTTCCTTCTCCATTCTATCGGGAATCATGTGATTGCAATTTCAAGAGTCGCAATTCCTTTGCACCAGCAAGTCTCGAATGCCGAATCCTGACTTCGTCGGATTTCAGACACGTGTCCAGCTCGGGATCCACGATCCAAATCTCTTCGAGAAATCGCAACTCGCGATTTCATATTTCAAACGTCCCACTACCACGGAACCTCTGAGATCCCAATGAGCTAAAATCCCGATGGATCTTGGTTCCTTCCTGCGTCTAAGGGTTAAATCCCACACCACTTCTCCAAGATTTGACAGTCGGCGCGACTTCACGAATCTCCTCCTGCGAGATCTTACCGTCTATTCCTCCTCCTTGAGGAATTATTCCTCTCTAGAGCTCCTTCCTATTCAAACCTTCTCCTGGGTCTGTCTCCGTAGTATCACGAAGGAACTATCCCTCCTGAGCTTGTCAACTCTGACTCCTTCAGGGACTTTGCACACACTCCCCGTGTTCGACCTTCAACAACTCTCCAAGTGTTGAGTCTTTCAGACCCTGTGCACTTACGACCATAGTAGTCTATGCCTTCTTTTGCTCAGATTAGCCACTGAGACTCCAAATTCAGCCCGCACTTCTCCTGCACGACTCTACCAAACCAACCCAACTTTTGGGTGAATGAGAATAAGGGTTTAATTGTTGAGCCTCATCAACGCACTCTATGAGGATGAATCCAACTGCACTCTATGCAAGAATCTCCTGGCTCAGACAGAGAAACAATTGAAACTTATTCTCTTCTCTCTCAGGCTTCAGTTAAACCTCTGAAACCTCATACATAGCATACTCAAAGCAAATGCATGACTAGAAACCAATCATTCAGGGACATATAAACAACACACACAGAGAAACAACAACAACCATGGAATTGAATCAAAGACTGTCTTCTATTAATTCAAAAACATCTGTACATGGGTGTTCTTCACAAATTCTCTACTTGCTCTCTCTCTTCTTGCTCCTGAATGCTGCTAATGTTACAATGATAAAAAGGAGGGTGTCTATATCCGTTTTCCCTAAAAATTCTAAAACTATCAAATCTAGAATTAAATATCCGATCTACCTGCATTAAATCTATTAAATGTCTTCCTACCTACTAAGGACGAGAGCTTAAAGGCTCAAGGTCCCCTTTACAATACAAGTGCGCTTCTTTATAAATGACTTCATTTAAAGGACGACACAAAAACTCCCAAGTATTTTAAAATATGTGCTGGTGCTGTCCAGCTGTTTTCTCTCGATGTGCTGGCTCGCTTGATGAGTGAGCGATGCTCCTGCATCATACTCCTCAGCTTGAAAACTTTCATGGGCTCCTGTCCATGAGCTCCTGCATGGTCTTTCCATGCTTCTGTATGTCTTCTTCACTTTCCCAGATAGCATCCTCCACTGGGTGATTCTTCCACTTCACCAGGTACTCAAAATACTGCTTTCGCCTGGTCTTCCTTCCCACTCGCTTGTCCAGTATGTACTCCATCTGTGGCTTCTTTGCAACTGGTAATTGCTTCTACCACTGGATTACTGGTTCCTTAGTTCCAGTCTCTACTTCTCCAGCCTTATATGGATACAAATCCGAAACATTAAATATCAGAGATATCCTGATGCCATTCGGCAACTCAATCTCATAGACATTCTCACCAAATTTCTTCAGGACTCTGCACGGCCCGATTTTCTTGATCTTCAGCTTGTTGTATGTTCCCCTTGGGAACCTTTCTTTCCTTAAGTGTGCTAGAACCAAATCACCAACTTCGAACTGAAGTTGTCTCTTCCGCTGATCGGCTCTGTGCTTGTACTCCTGATTTGAGTCTTGCAATCGCTGCTTCACCTTGATGTGAAGTTCTCTCATCGCTTCAGTGAAGACTTCAGCACTAGCATTGCTAGTTGCAACCTGGCCTGACTCCCTAAGTTCAGAAACTCCCCTTGGCTGTGTCCCATACACAATCTGAAATGGACTTTTTTTTCTGTACTTCGATTCACCGAATTGTTGTACGTGAACTCTGCCCGTGGCAATACGTTGTCCCAACTGCTATGGTGCTCTGTCACCAAGCTTCTCAGCAAGTCTCCAAGACTTCTGTTGACCACCTCGGTCTTCCCATCCATCTGTGGATGATATGATGAACTAAACGCCAGATTTTTTCCTAGCTTCTTCCATAGCGTCCTCCAAAAATGACCTATGAATTTAGTGTCCCTGTCCGAGAATACGCTTCTCGGAAATCCATGAAGTCTAACAATTTCTTTGAAAAACAAGTTTGCGATGTGCGTCGCATCGCTGGTCTTCTGACACAGAATAAAATGTGCCATTTTTGAAAACCTGTCCACCACCATGAATATGGAATCAACCCCTCTCTGTGTCCTCGACAGTCCTAATACAAAATCCATGCTTATTGCTTCCCATGGCCTCTCGGGTATGGGAAATGTCTGATAAAAACCCGCGTTCTGCTTTCTGCCTTTCGAATGTTGACAAATTCGACACTTGTCAACAAACCTCTTGACATCTGCTCACATGCCCGGCCAAAAATACGACTCGCTCAGCTTTGAAAATGTTTTATCGTGGCCGAAATTCCCTGCTAAGCCTCCGCTATGCTTTTCCTTTAGCAGATTCTCCCTCATGGAGCAATTCGGAATGCATAACTGGTTGTCTCTGAACAACAGTCCATTCTGGATCATGTAATCTATCCAAGGACTCCTATCTCTGAGAACTGGATTCTCAGCTGCCTCATATGCTTCTCCGAAGTCTGCATCTCCTGCATATATGTCCTTCAGATTTTCAAAACCTAATGTTTTGACATGAAACTCCTGTAGCAACAAACATTTCCTGCTCAAAGCATCAACCACTTTGTTAGCAGTTCCTGAAATGTGTTTAATTACAAACGTGAAATTTTGCATGTACTCTACCCATTTTGCATGTTTCTGGTTCAACTTCTCCTGTTGACTCACAAACTGCAATGCATGATTGTCACTGTACAAAATGAATTCCCTTGGAATCAAGTAATGCCTCCACTTCTTTAATGCCTGTATGATGGCATAAAATTCCTTATCATACGTGGAGCATTTCAGCTTTGCTTCATCCAGCTTCTCGCTGAAATATGCAACTAGCCTGTCCTCTTGACTTAAGACCGCTCCTATAGCATATCTGCTGGCATCACATTTCACTTGAAATGTCTTTTGAAAATTAGGCAACACCAACACTGGCTTCTCTGTTATCTTCTGCTTCAACAGATTGAAACTCTTCTCAGCCTCGGTTGTCCAGTGAAAAGACTTGTGTCGCTTCTTCACTGTGTCCATCATCGCTGCGCTAATTCCACTAAAATTCCTAATGAATTTCCTGTAGAAACTATCCAGTCCATGGAAACTCCTCACCTCGAAAACATTTCTCGGTGATGGCCAATTCTTGATCACTTCCACCTTTTTTGGATCCATCTTCAACTCATTTGCTGATATGACAAAACCCAAATAAATGAGCTCTGTCTTCATGAAGGAAGATTTCTTCATGTTTACCAACAACTTCTCCTGCTGTAGCTTTCTCATTACAACGACCAAATGTTTTAAATGTTCAGCCTTTGTCTTACTGTAGATCAATATATCATCCATATATACGACTACAAAATTTCCAATGAATTCCCTCAGGACTTCATTCATCAACCTCATGAATGTGCTCGGCGTGTTTGTCAAACCAAACGACATGAACAACCATTCGTACAAACCTTCATTTGTCTTGAACGCTGTCTTCCATTCGTCACCTTCCCTCATGCGAATATGATGATATCCACTCTTAAGATCAATCTTTGAAAAATAATTTGCCCCACTCAGGCAATCCATCAGATCATCCATTCTCGGCAGTGGAAATCTGTACCTGATGGTAATTTTATTAATCGCTCTGGAGTCTGTACACATCCTCCAGCCTCCATCCTTCTTCGAACTTATCACTGTTGGAATAGCACACGGACTTAGACTCTCTCTGACCAGTCCTTTATGCAATAAATCCTGGACTTGATTCTTGACTTCCTCATTCTCCTGAGGCGTCAACCTGTACGCAACCTTGTTCGGTAAACTGCTCCTTGGTATGAGATCAATGTGATGACTCACACTCCTCATTGGTGGTAACGAATGAGGTAGTTCGTCCATGATGATGTCAGTGAACTCTCCCAACAGTTCCTGAATCTCATCCGGTAAGTCATCCACTCTTGTGCTAGTCAGGACAATTCTCAGTTTCCTGACCACAAAGAATTGTGGATCTTCCTTCTTCTCCATCTCTTTGAGAATATCTTTCCCACTCATGAGAAGTATGGTGTTACTTACTTCCGGTTTCACTTCTTTATCCTTTATCGGAAGAAGTCTGTGTGTCCTCCCATCCTTTTCCAAAGTGTATGTTTTGATCCTTCCATCATGAACCACATTTCGGTCATATTGCCATGGTCTACCCAGCAATACATGACAGACATCCATGGGAATGACATCACATAGGACCTTATCATTATATCCCCCAATTTTAAATTCAACTAAACATTGTTTAGTGACACTCACCCGGTGTCCTTTTTGTAGCCATGAGACCTTATATGGGCTCGGGTACTTAGTTGTTTCTAGCCCTAATTTTTCCACCATCTCGGTCGAAACGAGATTATCGGTGCTCCCGTTGTCCACAATGACTTTGCATTTCCAACCCTTGGCTGTGCAAGATGTTCTGAATAGTCTGCTCCTCTGTACCGAGCTTTCCACCTCCTTCTCAGGTGTCAAAAGGACTTTATGCATCCCAAGCGATCTTCCGCTGTCTGCATCTTCTGACTCAACATCACGTCTCCGCGCCTCAGTGATGTGAGCTTCTCCTGCATCTTTCTTCTTCTCTGGACACTTGAATGACTTGTGCCCATTCTTTCCACATGTAAAACATGTGATGATTCCTCCTCTGCCTCTTCCTCTTCCTCTGGTATGAGGAAAAGTGTTTGCGTCATCATATCCGCCACCCTACTCTGTATGCTGTCTCCTCGACTCAGCATATTGTTGTCCTCGCTGTGAGGTTCCTCCTCTTTCAGTCTTACCTTGAGGTTTCTTCCATTCCTCCTTGGGCTTATGAGTTCTTTCTTGGGCAACTGCCTTGCCTCTGGGTTGACTTTTTCCTCGCCCTCACTGACCTTGCTTACGGCTCAGCTTCTCCTCAGCTTTCAGAGCCATCTAGTAAGCATCCTCAACCGTTCTAATAGTTGCCATGCTTAATTCATACTGAATGTCATATCTCAGACCATTCAGGTATCTAGCAACCTTCTCATCATCGCTCTCCCAATGACCTACTCGGATATTGAGCTTATAAAACTCTTCGGTGTATTCCTTCACCGTCATCAACTTTTGTCTCAGGTTCTGCATTCGCCTGAACAGTGTGATTTGGTAGTCTCTTGGGATGAATTTCGCTTTCATCTTAGCAATCATCCTATCCAAGCTTTTGATCTTCTGTTTTCCCTTGGAACGTCAATCTGCCTGTAGCTCATCCCACCACAATGCTGCGTGTCCCTTCAACTTGGTAACAACATGTCTTACCTTTTTATCCTTTTCGATATCTTCATAGTTGAAGTAGGTGTCAAGAGCTCGGATCCAGTCCAACAACTCTTCTGCATCCAGATTCCCTTCATACGATGGAATATCCATTTTTGTCTTCGAACTCATCCTGGCGATAGCTTTAATTAATCGCTCGGTTGATGCATCCTCTATTGTGACATCTTCTTCATGTTCGGCCTCCTCTTCAACTTCAGAATCACTAAGATCCCCTGCACCAACTCCGCGTCTTTGTGCAGTATCCATCTCCTCGAGTCTTGCTCGGAGATCTCTCATCTGCCGCTCCATTTTCAGATTCCCTACCGGCCTGCCTCTTCTTCTCACCTCCCTGTCTTCTGGATCAGGTGACTGTCTCACCCTTCTGGGCGGCATGATGAATTCTCTTCTCTGCCACAGAAAGCAAAGAACTCCTGCTCTGATACCACTTGATGCGATCGTGACCCTCACAGGCAAACCACTTCCACCAGGACCTTCTTCCACGTAGGCATGAAGAGCGACAATGCCCCTCAGATCCCGTATCGGGACCTTTTGTCACCCACAGGATACTTTATTGATCTCCCGACAGTCTTCTCAGGAAATCGGGTTTTGCGTTATCGCGGAACCTGTGAGCGCGTTCCTCGTGCTAATCAAAACCTCGAACCCCGATGGGTCAAAGGTCAACGCTTCCGTGCTTGTTGGAGATTTTCCTATCGGGAAATCGACATATGTGATGCCGTAATTCACTTGCACCACAAATCCCCGAACTCCGAACTCTGATGCACACGTGTGCTATTTCCCTGCCACGTCGCCTTCCTTCTCCGCTCTATCAGGAATCGCGTGATCATGATTTCAAGAGTCACAATTCCTTTTCATTAGCAAGTCCCGAATGCCGAATCTCGACTTCGTCGGATTTCAAACACGTGTCCAGCTCGGGATCCACGGTCCAAATCTCTTCGGGAAATCGCAACTCGCGATTTCAGATTTCAAACGTCCCACTACCACGGAACCTCTGAGATCCCAATGAGCTAAAATCCCGATGGATATTGGTTCCTTACTGCGTCTAAGGGTTAAATCCCACACCACTTCTCCAAGATCTGACAGTCGACGCGACTTCACGAATCTCCTCCTGCGAGATCTTACCGTCTATTCCTCCTCCTTGAGGAATTCTTCCTCTCTAGATCTCCTTCCTATTTGAACCTTCTCCTGGGTCCGTCTCTGCAGTATCATGAAGGAACTATCCCTCATGAGCTTGTAAACTCTGACTCCTTCAGGGACTTTGCACACACTCCCTGTGTTCGACCTTCAACAACTCTCCAAGTGTTGAGTCTTTTAGACCTCGTGCACTTACGACCACAGTAGTCTATGCCTTATTTTGCTCAGATTAGCCACTGAGACTCCAAATTTAGCCCGCACTTCTCCTGCATGACTCTACCAAAACAACCCAACTTATGGGTGAATGAGAATAAGGGTTTAACTGTTGAGCCTCATCAATGCACTCTATGCGGATGAATCCAACTGCACTCTATGCAGGAATCTCCTGGCTCAGACAGAGAAATAATTGAAACTTATTCTCTTCTCTCTCATGCTTCAGTTAAACCTCTGAAACCTCATACATAGCATACTCAAAGCAAATGCATGACTAGAAACCAATCATTCAGGGACATATAAACAACACACACAGAGAAACAACAACAACCATGGAATTGAATCAAAGACTCTCTTCTATTAATATAAAAACATCTGTACATGGGTGTTCTTCACAAATTCTCTGCTTTCTCTCTCTCTTCTTTCTCCTGAATGCTGCTAATGTTACAATGATACAAAGGAGGGTGTCTATATCCGTTTTCCCTCAAAATTCTAAAACTATCAAATCTAGAATTAAATATCCGATCTACCTGCATTAAATGTATTAAATGTCTTCCTACCTACTAAGGACAAGAGATTAAAGGCTCAAGGTCCCCTTTACAATACAAGTGCGCTTCTTTATAAATGACTTCATTTAAAGGATGGCACAACAACTCCCAAGTATTTTAAAATATGTGCTGGTGCTATCCAGCTGTTTCCTCTCGATGTGCTGGCTCGCTTGATGAGTGAGCGATGCTCTTGCATCACAATGAGTTTAGTGCGAGAGAAGACAATGAAAGAGAGAGTGGGTGTCACAAATATTGTAATGTTGGTGAATAGGGTGAAGGTGGATTTAGGATGCGATGTTATCAAGAAACACAATATTACATGCCTACGTCCACCTATTCTTCCGATGTTGGTGATGAGCTTCCTTGGGAAGGGATTACTGAAGAAATGACCTTTGAGCGATGCTCAAGTATTAAAAGTAGGTTGGAAAATAATTTGAGGATCTTGGATCTCAGTCAGGAGAGTAAACAAAGCTTGCATATTGTTTTGAATTCATTGAAAAACTTTATGGATGCATATCAAAAGATGGGGCCAACCACTAACAATTTTATCGATTTGATGAGGTGGCGAAAGTCAGAGGTGATGGGCCCTGATAAATGGGACACAGTAAAAAATAAAGTTTCAAAAGAAAACACAATTTCGATGTTCAATTTCAAAGATGGGCCAAAGAGAAATATGTTGAATGTGTAATATTTTAAGCACCCCAACATAGAAGGACATTTGTATAATAGATTTTTGGCAGCATATGGGAAATTTCCGTGGAACGATGAGGTTCCACATTATTTTTCTAGACACTTTTATGCAGAGTTTTTCACGTACATGCACCCTGATTATACTAGTCTACCATCCGATTATTATGGGGATGGTAAAGGACATACATATGATAAAAAAGGGGCATATCTAAATGCGACATTGCAGATGCCTCCACAACCTTTGGTATCTCTCCCAACAGGGGCATTTGCTTCACATTCAGAGTTGCGAGATTCATCAGAGGTTGGAAAAGAGGCTAGGGATGCAATTGGGGAAAATTCATAATCAAGTTTTTATGGTGTTGATGTTGGTTTGAACCGTTAGCGAGTGGAAGCCAATTCTTGGGCCATTTTTTTTTATAAAACAGATGCAGAGTTAGATACCATGTCAGTAGAAGATCTTAAGGAGTATGCAAAATTTTTCCATGATGGTTGGAAGGAGGTCATTCAGAATGATGAACCGAACAACATATTGGTATGTGTTCTATTTAGTAAATTTTTGACACATTTTAGGATAGTTTACTTCTAATTCTAGATCTAGATACATATCATTGTATCTATAAAAATAATTGAGTTGTTATTGTCATTAATTTCAGTTTGGAGATATGCTAAATGAATCTCCAGTAAATAGGGGACTTGATTCCACAAGTTTAAATTTGGATGGGTTGAATCAGGTATGTGTTTTCTAATATCCACAGATGAACACTTTAGTTGTCCAATCTCCAATCTTTTGAATAAGATCAATAACATGACATTCATAATTTTGTATAAATGTGAACACACTGAATCCTAGATTTAGTTCTTAGTTGTGTTGTTCAAAGATCCCTATTCCATCTCCTACTATTTGGGCATGCTTGTCTCAATTCTCACTGGTAGATTTTGAAGAGGGTGGGAGTTCATAGGTATCATTGCATGTTGAAAACAAATTTAGTTATATATTAAAATTGCAAATTTCCATTTAAATTATTAATTTAAAAGAAGAATGTCTTAAACAACATTTAATTTATTGAATCGTAGGTTGGAACATCATAAGCATTACATGTTTCAAAATTTAAAACTACAATTTAATGTGTTAAAATAATTTAAGTTTAATTTTCAAATTTGAAATATGTTATATAGGGTAAAGTGGTGAAGAGAGTACCTGAGAGTGTTCTTGAACAAAATGTGGAGAAGAGAGTGTGAGAGATTGGGATTGAGGAGGAAGCAGAGGAAGCATCCATACCTGGGAAGAATGCGTCTATTCATGATGATTCATAAATGTATGTTCATTGCACATTAGTGAGTTTTAATTTTCTTTTATGTTGGAGTTTTATATAAAAGTGTTCAAGCTTATTTTTGTTGAATACGCTTATATTTTTTACTTTTTTCAAATTTTTGTTTTCTCAATTTTTTAGTTTAGCCTTTCCTATTCATAGGGTTACTAAACTAGTTTCTATATAACTTTTCAATGCTTTGATCACTTATTTTGAAATATATAGAACCCCTATATAAGCTTATCGTTGTCTTAAATGGTACATTCAAACTTATTTATGTTTAGATCATGATGAAGACCTAATTTTGAACTTGAACATTTG
>ML790186.1:539202-551032 GCA_009831015.1 Picea engelmannii | reverse complement strand
TCGTGTTCCAGCAGTCGTGTTCCAGCATTCGTGTTCCAGCATTCTTGTTCCAGCAGTCATGTTCCAGCATTCGTGTGCGTGTTGACATCCTTGACTGCTCCATAACCGATTGCCATCAATGACAACCTTAACCATGTGCGTCAGTCTTCTGTTATAGCCATATCTCCAACATCTATGAGACCTCATACCTTAGCTTTGGTGATCTATTACCCTTTGTATTTACACTAATATGGCACATATACTAGTTACAGATTTCATGGTATTCTCTCTGCCTTATTTTCTCCATACTATGCAAAGCTTTACTGTATGAGCATACATAGATATGGGAATATAAGGAAATGAACAGTGCAGATATGAGGCAAATCAAAGAGATCAACAAGGATTAGAGATATGATCTCTTTTGTGAAAAGGGTGAATCTTGTTTCCATAACTATTACCATTGAATAGTATTAACTATGCATAATACTAATATTCCTTAAAGGGTAATACTAGTATGCATAATACTAGTATTACTTCTATATTAGTGTCGATCAACTTTGACTGGAATCATAGTATTGAAAGTGAATACATGTGATGTATGTGAATATATTAGATAGAGCCTCTATTTTTGAGATAACATGTTTAACTGTATTGATACAACTAAGTAATATGCATAATATATGAATCCGTATTGATTATACCCATAGAGATAGTATCATAGCTTTGAGCTTGAACGTACATATAAACCATATATAACACTAAGTATCACTTACTATATATGATAACCACGTTGATATTGAAGTAATACCTAAGCTATCTGTAATCAACACATACTACTCATCACTATTCCACAGTGTTGATTAGGGAAATAAGGGGAATATACACACTACTCAATAATGGCGATAGGTGAAAATAAGGGTAATAGCTTATGACACAAGAATTGGAATCACATACAAGTGTAATACAAGTGTTGATACTTAGTGCCATTTCTTTCTAGTGATATCCCATGTAGTTAATAAGAGATAATATTAATATCACAATACGTATTGATTATGGTAAATAGGTAACATAATATCACCTTGTTGAACCTTAAGCTAAGTTGTTCTTGTATTACTGATATCATAATAATGGAATGGCTCTATTCCCCTTGTATTACAGGTTAATATATTTCCTTTAGTTCTTATTATATACTACCCTTTGTAGTTAACAATCATGTCGTTTGCTTCATGACCCTATGTTATAGCTCATACAACAACCTTTAATTGTAACTGGACAAATAGGGCATAGGTTAGTAGTATCCCTATTCAATGGACTTACTTCCTTATAGTGATCATTGTTCTGTTACCAGGATGAGATTCACAATATGGAATGTTATGGAATTAATGGGAATCAATATCACTGGTTACAACACAGTGAGAGATTCAAACCAGTGTAATCAGTAGTTCATAATCAGATACATTAGACTCATATTAGGAAGCTGTACTCATAGTTAGTTTTGTACTAATCCATATTCAAGTAATGACAATCAATGGTAATAAGCCAATCACTATCATAAGTAGTACTAATACACTCACCCTACGTGATGGATAGGTGATATGAATAGTAGTAGTGATCTCGTATTACTATTAGTTTAATGAACATTAGCTTTGTGTTAATTATCTTACTGTATCTGCTACTAGTGCTGTTGTAGGATTTATATCTTGACCTAGTGGAATTATAATTAGTTAGGATGCTACTTAGTAAAATTACAGAGCTTTACTTGGAGATCAAATTGACATGACCACCTAATCATTTCAAGATTTTTATTAACCTTAGCCTCAAAATCTATAATAGTAAGCATAGATAAGCCCATTTGACCTGTCCATGGGCATGGATAGGGAAATGTTTTGCCCTGTCCATGTACATGGATAAGCTCGAATTTGGGCTTGTCCCTATACATGGACATGGTCGAATATGGCCATGTCCATGTACATGGACATGCCCAAACCTCCTATAAATTAATAATTTATGAACACAATAAGATGCAGACACAATAGAGTAAAAACAAAGACACAACAACACCTAGACCATATCGGGCAGATACAAGTAGAGGTATAATTTATGTTTATTAGATGGGATGACATATCTGAATTTGGACTTTTCCATGTACAGGGATGGGCTTGAATTCAAGCTTGTCCCATTATTGAAGAACAACAAATGTCTAAACTAAATAACATCCAAAGAAGAACATGATCACATTATTGATCTTCCTTTGGTTTTTTGGTTTATTTTGTTTTTTGTTAAGTACCAAGTTGATATAATGTGTGATTATTTTCTCTCTCGAGATGGTCCATGAGACCTAGGAGTATTTAAGAAGAGAATGATCACATTATTGATCTTCCTTGTATGCCGGGATGATAAAATATTTTAAGTAAATATCATGAGAATCATGTGGACATTTTTCCATTCAAGAAGAACTTAATTGTTGACTTTGTCTTGGAATCACCCTTGTTTGACTTACGCTCCCTTTAATTGTTGTGTGGGTTTTTGGTTTTGTGATTTACCTAAAGAAATTTAGCATTCTTGACTTTGAAAGAATTTAATTGTTGACTTTGTTTTGAAACCACCCTTGCTTGAATTAGGCCCCCCTTAATTGTTGTGTGGGTTTTTGGTTTTTTTCTTTTCTTTTTCCTAAAGAAAGTTAGCTACCTTGAATTTGGATCCCTTCTCTTGATTTATTTAATTATTTAATTGTGTGTCTACGATCCCTCTTCTTGGTATTTTCCATCTTGCTGGAGATCTCTTCTTGGTTATTGTTTGGGTATTTTGGTTCTACTTGTTGGTGTCGCCTTATTCATTTTTTTGCTGGTGTCGTCCTCTTTATCTCCTTTCTAATGCCACCTTGAGTATGTTTCCATTCTCTTCTATTGTTGGTGCCACACGTGTATGTTGCTGGTTAGTCTATTGATATTTTACCCTAAAATTTCTCCTTAGCATTTTGTTCCATGTGTCATGATGAGATCTGCCTCGAGGGTTTGATCAATGATCCCTTGAATCTTTTTTTGAGCATATATCTAAGAGGATAGTAGAAACATGTATCATGTGATATTGTTTCTTTTTTTAGTTTTAAGTATATTTTTTGTCAGTGATTGTTTTTGTTAATGATTGTAAAAAATATAGTTGTTCTAGTTTTTTCAATATATGTTCTTAAATGCTTGTGTTATAAATTTAGTATTTCCATTTCATGTTTCTAAAACTTATGAACTTTGATATTCATGAATTTCTAAAGGATAGATATTGAGGTGAGATGTTGAGACATGAGTCTCCAAACATTCCTCGCAAATGCTCTAGGCTATCCCAAGAAGGAAGAAGAGGAACCCCTTCTTCGACTGAGACTCTGAGTGACCAATGACAATCTCGTCAGAGGAGATTATCAAACAAGTGTGTGAATAGATCAACTCGAGAATGTTCTCAATCAATTTCTATGGATGCAATCTTCTTAGATAGGTTGCGTATTGATACTCCTACACCTGAGAATGTAGGGAATACATCAAGACAAGAAAATATTTTTGTTAATTTTTTTTTATTTTGTTTATTTTTGTTGTATTTTTGTGTATTTATATTTATGTCAAGTTAAATGTTGTAATTACTTTCAAATGTGTGTGTATACAATGATTTTAGTGCGAGAGAAGACAATGAAAGAGAGAGTGGGTGTCACAAATATTATAATGCTGGTGAAGAGGGTGAAGGTGGATTTAGGAGACGACGTTATCAAGAAGCATAATATTACATGCCTACGTCCACCTATCCTTCCGATGTTGGTGATGAGATTCCCTGGGAAGGGATTACTGAAGAAATGACCCTTGAGCGATGCTCAAGTGTTAAAAGTAGGTTGGAAAATAATTTGAGGATCTTGGATCTCAGTCAGGAGAGTAAACAAAGCTTGCAGATTGTTTTGAATTCATTGCAAAACTTTATGGATGCATATCAAAAGATGGGGCCAACCACTGACAATTTTATCGATTTGATGAGGCGACGAAAGTCAAAGGTGATGAGCCCTGATAAATGGGACACAATAAAAAATAAGGTTTCAAAAGAAAACACAATTTCGATGTTTAATTTCAAAGATGGGCCAAAGCGAAATATGTTGAATGTGTAATATTTTAAGCACCCCAACATAGAAGGACATTTGTATAATAGATTTTTGACAGCATATGGGAAATTTCCGTGGAACGATGAGGTTCCACATTATTTTGCTAAACAATTTTATGCAGAGTTTTTCACGGACATGCACCCTGATTATACTAGTCTACCATTCGATTATTATGGGGTTGGTAAAGGACATACATATGATTGAAAAGGGGCATATCGAAATGTGACATTGCAGATGCCTCCACAACCTTTGGTATCTCTCCCAACAGGGGAATTTTCTTCACATTCAGAGTTGCGAGATTCATCAGAGGTTGGAAAAGAGGCTAGGGATGCAATTGGGGAAAATTCAGAATCAAGTTTTTATGGTGTTGATGTTGGTTTGAACCGTTAGCGAGTGGAAGCCAATTCTTGGGCCATTTTTTTTTATAAAACAGAGGCGGAGTTAGATACCATGTCAGTAGAAGATCTTAAGGAGTATGCAATTTTTTTCCATGATGGTTGGAAGGAGGTCATTCAGAATGATGAACCGAACAACATATTGGTATGTGTTCTATTTAGTAAAATTTTGACGCATTTTAGGATAGTTTACTTCTAATTCTAGATCTAGATACATATCATTGTATCTATAAAAATAATTGAGTTGTTATTGTCATTAATTTTAGTTTGGAAATATGTTAAATGAATCTCCAGTAAATAGGGGACTTGATTCCACAAGTTTAAATTTGGATGTGTTGAATCAGGTATGTGTTTTCTAATATCCACAGATGAACACTTTAGTTGTCCAATCTCCAATGTTTTGAATAAGATCAACAACATGACATTTATAATTTTGTATAAATGTGAACACATTGAATCCTAGATTTAGTTATTAGTTGTGTTGTTCAAATATCCCTATTCCATCTCCTACTATTTGGGCATGCTTGTCTCAATTCTCACTGGGAAATTTTGAAGAGGGTGGGAGTTCACAGGTATCATTGCATGTTGAAAACAAATTTAGTTATATATTAAAATTGCAAATTGCCATTTAAATTATTAATTTAAAAGAAGAATGTATTAAACAACATTTAATTTATTGAATCGTAGGTTGGAACATCATAGGCATTACATGTTTCAAAATTTAAAACTACAATTTAATGTGTTAAAATAATTTAAGTTTAATTTTCAAATTTGAAATATGTTATATAGGGTAATGTGGTGAAGAGAGTACCTGAGAGTGTTCTTGAACAAAATGTGGAGAAGAGAGTGTGAGAGATTGGGATTGAGGAGGAAGCAGAGGAAGCATCCATACCTGGGAAGGATGCGTCTATTCATGATGATTCATAAATGTATGTTCATTGCACATTAGTGAGTTTTAATTTTCTTTTATGTTGGGGTTTTATATAAAAGTGTTCAAGCTTATTTTTGTTGATTACGCTTATATTTTTTACTTTTTTCAAATTTTTGTTTTCTCAAATTTTTAGTTTAGCCTTTCATATTCATAGGGTTACTAAACTAGTGTCTATATAACTTTTCAATGCTTTGATCACTTATTTTGAAATATATAGAACCCCTATATAAGCTTATCGTTGTCTTAAATGGTACATTCAAACTTATTTATGTTTAGATCATGATGAAGACCTAATTTTGAACTTGAACATTTGATTATTTGAGAACAAACTCTATCCCACATCAGAAAAGGGGAAGTTTCTAAATTTTCTTCGATTTCATTCCTTGCCTTCTTGTCCAAGAATGGTGTAGTATGGACATTTGTGTTTTCTGCATACAACAAAGTGAATACCTTCTTGCCAAGGTATTGTCAAACTCTTAACTAAATTGGTTACTAACCACAAAAACCAACATTCAAGTAGATTTACAAATAAGCTATGTACGTGCATGATATCACTTATGTTTAGATTATGACGAAGACATATTTCAAAGAGGATTTGATTATATGTAATATGAATACATCCCAAAGATGAAAGATTTAAATGGTTTTTGAAGAATGACTTAATATATGTGCAGATTTGTGTTTTCTTCATGTACATGAAAGATTATATGAGAACATCTATTCCACTGTAGAAAAAGGAGATAAGAGGAGATAAGTATTTTCTGGAACTCACATATACTATATGTGAGATAGCTTAGATATACTATATGACCAGTCTCAAAAAAATTCCAACAATGTGTAATGTGTGATTTTTTTATGAAGACGACGCAACCAATAGAATGCTTGTGAAGATTTGAACTGACCCGCACACCCATATGACCATATCCAATGTTGATTGAATCTAATTCCACATTCTTTCAATGAATCATAAAATTTATCAAAACAATGTTGTACATAATGTGTGTCGTGTTCGATCATCACTTACATAAAAGTGATATTCTTTAATAACATGCCGATTTTTTTTGGTGCTTTCTATGTTATCAAGACTCCCTTAAGAATGTCTATATAGAACATGGAAAAATATAGTGACTTGATCAGAATGATAATATTCACTCTGTATTTCTTTTTGTGCAGCGAATGTGTAATCCTCTACAAAATCAACTACAAAAAAATTGTCCTTGGTGGAAACACTTCACGATATTGTTTGAATTATAGGTCTTTCCATCGAGATCTATGTGAATGCTTGGTGTATTTATAAATTTCTTCCTCAAACTTCTTCAAAAAATCTATCACACATATTTTATCTACTTTCAAATCAATCCTTTTGGAAATAACATTTGAAGAATGTGGAGCCATGATGTTGATATATTCATATATCTTCCAATTGACTGTTATATTAGAAAATGATTGATCATTCATATCAATAGGATACTCTGAGTGAAAAAAACTTAGATTTCCACAACGGTCACATTTCTTTCCACCAACACAATTTTTTTGGTAATATAACTCATCACCTTCTCTTTCACATAGAATTTTAGATATAAAAGCACAGAATGTGGAAGTAGGAGGTGAACTTGGCCATAAATTTTTACGAAAATCAAGAAAAGTGTTGTAATATAACTCAAATTCCACATGATAACGACAACAACAAGTGTCATGAACAATGATGGGTCTAAAAAACCATGTTTTTTGTTGCACAAATGTATTGATGGAAATTTTAACTTCTTTGTGCTCTTCTTTGAACTTATTGAACAATTCTGTTTGTGTAATTGGAAATATATGTTTTGGATGTTCTTCATATTGTTTTCGTGCTATTCTTCGTTGCAACACATCCCTTGTATGTGGTGAAACACAAGATTCTGTCAACCAACAATTACGGGCCAATTCTTTAACATTTTCTACAAGTTTATCTTTGTAGGGTTGTCTAGAAATCACTGTCCAACAAGATAGTTCATCATTTGCATCTATTTTCAATCTAAATTATCTATGTTTGTACAATGTTTTTCTTGGCGTTCCCATCGTTTTTTCCATGTGTCGTGTCGAACGATATTTTATATTGCTAGATGAAACAACTGCTGTTTGTATCACTCGACGTGCAACACTGACATCTTTTTTTCGATATTTTCCAAAAGCTTTTAATACACTAGTTATATTGTCAAAGAAATTATGTTTCACCTTTGTATCTTTTGTCGACTTTTGAATACCCAATAATGATGTAGCTTCTTTTAACTTTCTTGAATTTATTAGATAGAGTAAAAGTTGAGCTTGTACTGTTACTGATTCATCTTTGAAAAAAGTATTATACATGTTCTTATTTCAATATCCTCTATAATGATTAGCTTATTTCTTCCCAAATTTGTCAGTATCAACATTTTCTAATATTTCATCATCAATGTTGATATATTCTCCTACATGTTTCAATTTAAAGTTTATATTAAAAAACAAAACCCGAACATAAATTCACTAAACTATATACAAGTGTTCATATTGTATTATCTAAATTTATGTACATACCTATAGGTGATTTGTCTTCTGCTTCTATTTCAGTTTCAATGTCTTCATCAACGTTATGAGACAAATCTATTTATGTTTTTTGAAAAACATCAAATCGTAATTACAATCAATTATACTAAACAATAGTTTAAATTTGAATTCTATACTTTTAATATAGAAAATATGTGCATGCATACTTGGTTGGACTTCTTCTTGTTGAAAATATCTATTTACATTATCATTGTTTCTTTCTTCAATATTGGCATGTTCTCGTTTATTTCTCCAATAATGCTCTTTCCTTTGATCGTTATGGTGAGTTTCATCTCGAGTGCGATCAAATTTTCTTGTGCACAAACTTTTGTTCCCCATGAATATAGTTATCTGTAAAAGTTTTTAACAAAATCAACATTTCCGAATAGTCTCAGAAAAACTTCATAGTCACAACAATTATTAAAAAATAATATCAATAATTTTATGTTCAACAAAGGATTCACCTTGAAAAAATGCTCAACATTTGTCTTTCAATATATAAATTGTTATTCCAATAAAAACTTGAACAAACATCAATTACCTTGTTCAACAAAAACGAAAAAGATGATTCAAAACTTTGTTTAGGTGCTCTAGAAAACCATGAAACAAGTGATGAATTGTGTTAAATGTGTTTGGCCGAAAGCGTATTTATATGATTTGGCACGAAATGAAACGATACAACATGTATTTTCATGTTTTCCAGCTGACAGAATTCGCTCACACATGTTTCGGTCGAAAAAAAAAGGTTTTTTGGCCGAAAAGCTAGGAAACCATTTAATTTTAATGGATTTGGTTAGAATTTTGTTTTTCGGCCGAAAGAAACATTTTTTGGCTGAAATATTCTTTCGTCTGAAAACTAGAGAATGGGACTATTTGCAGAAACTAGAGATTTTCCTCTAGCTTACCTGAACTTTGGACGTTGTAGACTGTTGCAAAAACTCAGAATTTGGTTTTGAAAATGACATGAACATCTGTAAAATTGAATCTACTTTCAATTCCTATAATTTGTTTTCATTTTCATTATTTTTATCTAATTTTATTTAATTTTAAAAAAAGTCGCTGTATAATATTTTCAGCTGACATTATGATTCAGTGAAATGAAATATCCGTATCTCTAAAAATACACAGTGAAAAATTTAGAAAAAATTATATTCATAATCCTTAAACTGTTATTTTCAAAAGGGTATTTTTATATTTTACTTTTAAGTAAAATTAAGATAGATACAAGGTGGGGGAAAACATGTGTTTAAAATATGCAACGTTTTCAGCTTGGTCAAATTCAAAAAATTCTAGAAATTATAATATTCATCCGCTAGATTCAAAATTATAGTCATAATAAAATAGAGTCTCTGTAGATTGTTGAACTATATTTCGTTTGTTAAAAACAAAATTTTAATAATAGATACATTGTTGGGGGAAAAAAAACTCATTATCATTCCTTTCATGTTTAAGGAACATATTGTTAAACAATTGTCAAATTGATATATCAAATCTTAATAATTTTTTTTTTTTAAATAGTCATTGGAAAGCTAACAAAATTATTCACAAGTTTTGTTTTTACTGTAAAGTGAAATTCTAAATAAAAAAAATACTTTTGTATGCCGGAAGTTGAAGAAGTTGTGAATATATATATTTTTTTCTCATAAAACAAGAAAAATAGACACCCATCTTCATGATTTCACCCATCAATGTTTTTACGTGGAAACCCAGAGCGGGAGAAAACCACATAATGATTTTTCTTATATGTCTTTAAGAATTACATTCATTGGAAGCACCAACTTCTTTTGTTTTCCAGGTGCAACTAGAAGGAGGCTCCAACCCCCTTGTTTCTCAGGCTACAACCCGAGGGAAGGTCCACCTCCCAAATTCTCTAGCTACAACCAGAAGGAGGCTACAACCCCCTATGTTCTCCAAATATAACCGGAAGGTGGCTACAACCACCTGTCCTTTCCCCATCCAACTGCCTTGTCATAGAAGTAGAATGATGGAACCACTGTTACACTATCAAATTGAGATATACTGCTGTAAACCTGTACCAATCAACCTGCACCAAACAACCTGTAACAACTTGTAATCAACTTGTACCATAAACACGTGCATCAACCATGCACCAACCTATACCTCAACCTATACCATCACTACTACATATGGGCAGATTATTCCACATATTTTTTCCACGTTTCCATTATTTTCATTTTTTTTAAAAATTGGGTGGGATTTTCATTGCTATTGCCATAAAATTTCGTCACTATAGCGACGATTATTGCATACCTAAAAAAACATATGCTAACACATGTGGCTTTCAATGGATAGTTGACTTTTTGTGGGTCAACTCAAGCATTTTCGTCTCTATATCGACGATAGTCGACCTATATATACCTGACTTTAAGAGACTTTGCGACACATTTGCTATAGTTGCGACACTATTCGTGGCTTTTGTTTGAGCTGTTTATTTTTTCTATCACCCATCGGTTGAACAAATCCAATTCTTGATCTACATAGCTTGTATTTTGAACTTGCAAGGTTAGTATGTTTTTTTATTTATGTACTCATTTAACTTGTAAATTTTTGTTCAAATGAAATTTCACGTACCTTGTTTTTTCCTTGATAATATATTATATGTGAAGTACCATATTTCAAAATATTTATGTCATTGGTTTTTGGATCTAGTTAGTATATTCTATGGAAATTCATGTGAAATGTCAAGAAAAATATTTTCCGAGGAAGTATTTTAAGAAGAGGGAAAATTACTCCATCAATAAGTCAATTCAAACATTTAAAACAAATGTCATTATATTCAATCTAGATTAATTTGAGCCTACAATTCCTTATGTAAATTTAATCCTTATTACAAAACCACCAACTCATARCAACTTTACCGGTTGGACTAATGTTTGAAATAGAAAGTRGAAAAAAAAATCCTCTTAGGTCTAATCCTATCCCTTAGCGACCTTGTTAGCTCTCTAACYTTTGTGTTTCTATGATGTTGTGCCTATATATATTAATGTCATATTTTTAGTCTAGTATTAGGTTAGGTTAGTCATATAACATTGTATTCTTATGTGATGTTGTTTCTCTCAATTTTTTATAATCACACACAATTCTAGATGTAGTTATTAACTCTATTTTGTAGTTGATGCAACTTTTTTATACGTTGTTAATAAGGAGTAGCTAAAATATAAAATCTCATGATGAAATATACGATAACATGATGAAATATACTAGTTAGACAATGAAAAATGAGAACATGCCAAAGTGTCTTAGAAAATAAAATCGTGACCACTGTAAGTAGCATAAAATTGTGACCATTGTGTGTAGCTGCAAATCAACACAGCATAATTTAAACCAACCAAACCCAATTGTGGATGACAAGGGGATGGAATTCTTTTTTTAGTGGTGAATTTCAAAGATCGACATTTTCTCTACAAAACAACTTAGAGGCTAGTGTATGGTGTCAAGTGATTCAAGTTTGAGAAGTTTTGACCACTTTCGTTAAATGGTGTGTAATTATTTTCCATGGCGATTCAATACACACTACTCTAAAGTACAAATTGAAGCATATCGATCTTAATAGTTAATCGATAATAAAAAAAAAGCACGTCAAAATGTCTTAGAAGAAATAATTGTGAGGATTGTAGGTCACTATAAATAAACATATCATAATCGAAAGGAGTAGCTAAAATATTATGAAGGAGTAGATAAAATATAAAAAATTGACAACTTACTGTTTGGTATGGTGTAGGTAAGACAATTACTTGTCAGTACAAAGATTTTCCACTATGAACGAAAATGACAGGAAGCTTGCTCGGTTAAGAGTGACATTAGAGGCGG
>ML790186.1:497433-513656 GCA_009831015.1 Picea engelmannii | reverse complement strand
AATGAAAATGTCTCCTTGGTATATATAGGAGACTAGGAGGTATAATTACAACTAATGGCCTAAAGTTGACATAAATAAAATAACATTACTAATATAATATGCCCCAATTAAGGGGTAATGAGCCAATATTAGGGCTTAACACAATACCACATGATGAAGGTATAATGAAGTGGATCTTGTGGTCCACTTCATGAGAACATCATGAATACATAATATAATTCCATATATCCATAATAAATATGTCATGTCCCTATTTTTGGGTTCCCCTATTTTTTAGTAGAAGGGACTTATGTGGCTTGTCAGTGGAGAAATATGAGAGATAAAGGGGGTCATTTAATGTCACCTAGTTAGGAGATGTTATGATTTTAATGACATTATGGAAGTAAAATAACTTTAGATTAATAAGTTACTTAACCATTATTAAAATGAATTTTGGTCTTAAAGTGAAAATTGGAGGGAAAATAAGGGTTATATTTTATTTAGTTAAAAAAGGGGAAATTCTAGAAGTTACCTTTGATTTGGTCAAAAAGGGGAAAGTTCCTGAAGGCATGGAAAAAGGATAAAAGGAGGGGTAGAGCCTCACTTTGGATTATGATTTGATTTCTCATTTTGGAAGTGATCTTGGAGACATTGTTTCATTATTGTTTAGCAAAACCCTTCCAACATTATAATTTGGTTTCGATGGTGCAATATCTACCATAGCTAGACAAGACAAGAATCCATCCAGGATTTCCATTATAGTTTCAGTTTGATAGGGGGAATCCATCTAGGATTTCCATTGGAGCTTCATATTGGGTTTTGTTTTCCTTTTTGGGTTGTAGTGATCTTCTTGAAGAGGTCGTGGCACTTGGAGGGTTTGATCTGATCTGTCGAGGAGGCCATGCCATGATTCCAGGTTTTAGTATTGTTGCAGTGAGTATCTAGGAGAAGCACAAGACAACATCAGTGAGTTCCTACATTCACAATAGAATCCATATTGAGTAGATTCTAGCATCATCACCTAGTTTATTGATTTGTTTATGTTAGTATCTATTATAGTTTCTTGCATCCAGTATATTTGTTGTGTTCAAGAGGTTTTAAAAACTGTTGTGACAACTATTAGTGATCTTTGTATTGATTTGACTTGGGTTCTCATCCCATAATTGTAACATTCCGCTCTTGTGAGCACATGTTATCAACTTATTCTTTGAGGAAGCTTGTGTGACAATGATTTGGTTATAGTACATGGCTATTTGTTTCGATTATGGATTTTTATTATGATGTTGATGGTTGTGATTTAATGTTATTTGAGATATATATGTATTGACATATGCTATTGATGAGTTTTCCCTGAGTGTGCATGACATTTGACAAATTGTGGAGGTCGATGGCATCAATGGACCTCCTTGGACTCTAGATTTAGTCAGGGAGTGGACTGTATTGGTTTGAGTATTTCATTTATGCATATGTGACATATGATAGATTATAGTGTGATTTTATATATGCATCATTGAAAGTGTTTCGTTAATGGATGTAGGCTGACAAATGCTTCCTAATCTGACTCACATAAGGAGTAAAGGGGCCATGCACAAAAAAATAGATGTTGAGGGAGAGGGGTGGCAACGTCCCTGTCACAACCTACTAGCACTCCCACCATGTATTGAATTGTAGGTTAACTATTACCTAGTTCGAGAGATCCACGATGTCATGAGGACAAACTGAAACAATCGCTTACGAAGATTCTAAGGGGTACACAATAAGGTAGAGTCCTTATTCCTTTGAAGCCCTTAGTCTCTCACAAGGTCTCCCAAATGGAGTGTTGACTCTAAGGGTTGGAAAACTACCAATACCAGTCAAGGGTGAGTGGCACCCTTGGAGCACAGAGTTGTGTCTTGAAGGGCACGTCGCTTAAATAAAACTTGAGTCAATGAATCTAGGTGGCCTAGAAAACCTTGAAAATATTTAGGCCTTGTCAGATATGAATAATTAAAGAATGAATTTATTAATTGTAAATCCCAAATGAAAGTCTAAGCCTATTCAAAAATTAATCCTAAGTCTAAGTTCTTGTAAGGAGACTAAACTAAATTATTAATTAAATTAAAAGGGGATGAGGTAAATCAATTTAAGAATTAATTAAAATGAAAAAAACATAAAGATTTGATTTAATACACATGTGTGCAAGAAAATGCCAAATTGGAATTTAAGATAAGAAAAGAATAAAGTTGAGAGAATATGTGTACGCATAGAATGGTATCTAGAGTCTAGCTACCACTAGTCTAACTATAAGAAGACTCATATTTTAACTCAACTCGGATTTAGTAAGGTGCCAGCCATTAAATGAGAATACGGGGAATAAAAATACAACTAGGAGTGATTTAAGGAACACATTTGGTAAATGTGAGGGAAATTGACTTTTAATTAAAATAAATTATGGAATTACTTGTGCAACCTAGGGAGAGGGTGACAAGTGTGAGGAGGATTAATTCTAATTTAATTAATTAAAAAAAAGATTGATTGTGCAAGTTGGGATGTGACACTAAGAGAATTCCTATAAAGAAAATGCTCAAGATGGGAAGGGGATCACACTGGTTATTGGTAAAGTTATGCTGCCGAATTATTTTGATTGGTTTCACTTGTGAGAGTTGGGATACCTAGCTTGAGAGAGAGTGGTGGCTTCACCTTGCGAGGCAAGTTGGGAGCTTGAGTTTTCTAGTTTTTTGTGCATGGCCCCTTTGCGACTTGGAGGGATAAGGGGGAAGAATAGTACACCTAACCTTGGCTGGGAGGCACCGATGAAGTCTCAACAATTAGCAAGCGGGAGAAGGGATCATGCGCAAGAATTGGTACATAAGTCATCTCAAGCTTCGTGGATTACCACATTCTTCTGTGATTACATAGAGATTGTAGTGGATTTAATTCTATGATCGGTATATGTTATGTATAAAATTTAGCAATGATTTCTATAGACAATAAGATGCCTTCTTAGGATAATTATAAGTTATAATTATGGTATTGTTTTGGATACCTATGGGTTTTACATCGTGTTGTAGTTTTTATTTAATAAAATTTAGTCCAGGATTGATCAAACCTTTAGTAACTATTGTTGAATGCAAGGATAAAATTTGTAAGATATATGTTATTAAATTTCCAGGAGTATGAGATCATTGGTGGATCTTGGCGATTTCTTGTATATTAAGTTGATGGTTAATCAAAATTGTTTACTGACCCTGCGAAGAACAATGGCTTCGATGGAATTTTTTCCATGTGTAAAGATATGCCTGTATAGAAACTTCCATTATTGTAACCCCTATCTATAAAGATTAAAAGGCACAAAATCATGATAAACTAAAAGTAATATTCTGTATTCAAAGTAGAAAGGTGGGATAAAAAAAAAACTAAGTTGTATATGTAATACATCACTTCTACCATCTATGTTTTGGCTTGAATATATTAATATCTAGAAAGCACACACTAATGTAAAATTAGGACAACAAAAGAAACTTCGTACCAGAAATGGATGCAGCTGACCCAAGATCTCCATTCTCAAATTCTACTACTGTACAATAGCCATCTTGGGATGACACCATGAGAAACTTTGCATCAGATGACCTGGAACTTTTCTTCATAAAGGAAAAAGGTGAAACAATATGCCATGACAGAAGGAGAGAAACCTACAACAGGTAGTGGAAGTTAAGAAATAGATGTTCCATGCAATGCCTGTTATGGATGCATAATGAAGTCATGCCATGATTGCAATAGGGGAGCTTCTTTCGGTATCATAAATGTACCATAGCTGAATTCAATGTTTCTATAGAAAATACCATACGATATGGAAGTTTGAATGGAGCATCTGCAATCCTCATCCACCACAACGACAAAGTATTCATCCCAAATCCTTAGAAGATAAACAAATAAATATGTAGGATGCAATAACCAAAAAGATTACCTATTCTTGTTGCTTGAAGAGAGAAAATTACAGGGTAGAAGTGCACTGCTACAATAGGTTTACTAGCACCAAGAAGTTGTAAAGCAGGCCTGTGTGTAACAACAAGTCTGTACTCTATATTTCATATTAATTAAATACATCATGTCTCCTTGCTCTCACTATTCAATTAGAGAGGTTCCCACTTGCATCTTCTAAGCCAAAGGCAACCAAATTGAATGGTGTTAATGGTTTCCCATAACGATAGATATGGGTGTTAGCACAATTGTGATAAGTGGAAGCTACTTTAAAAAGTTTTGGAAAAGTATTTTATCTACAAAAACAACTTTAAAGCTCTCATTTTCTTGTGTCAAGAAAGTGTGTGGAGTGACAAAAGCTTGTGCAGGATATGTGGGACAACAAGAGGAAATTTTTGTGTGTATGTGTTTGGACAGAGACTATTTTTGTGTTAGCAGGTGTTTGGAGAGTGGTTGTTTTTGTGTTTTCACTTGTAGGAAAACAAAGAAAAATTGAGAAATAGGGTTTTGTGAGAAACATACGATTTCTTCTCTCCTTTCAATATTCCTCCAACAATCTTCATTTTTCTTTCTCCTCAATGGATTCTTCTTGTTTCCCTTCTAACGTCTTCATACAAGCCACCTCAAGGTAGTGGAAAAATTCAAGAAGTGAGGACATGGATCAAAGATAGGACTATCCTCTTTGGAGACCCATTAGTAAGTTGCAAAGCTTTCCCGGTGGAGGATCCCAAGAATTTAAGTGTGTGCTGTGTAGAAAGTCTATCAAGCATCCTACATTTGAGTGAAAGCTCATATCCTACATGGGATCGAGAGCTGCCAAAATACTACAATCCAGGAATACTTTATTAATTAAAAAGGAGAGCAATGCCAAGTTAACATTGACAAGGAAGAAAGAATCAAGAGAAGAGGTTGAACTACAATGACCACCCCCTAAAAATTATAGAGCCAGAGATTGTACAAGAAGCAAGGAAAAAGAATGAACCAAGTACTTTAGAAAAATCTTAGATACTCGAGCAAAAGAAGAAACTGATAGCAGAGTGGCCAACTGTATATATGGATGTGGCATCCCTTTTGATGTGTTTTTTTCATCTCTTTGGTGGGGACCATTAACAACACACCAAAAAGTTAAAAGAGCCCCGGTTTTGAGAAGGTAGGAAGCACATTTCCTACTCAGGAAAATGCCATAGTGGAGAGGTGTTTAGATTGGGATTCCTTAACCTTCTTCCACGATATTTGTAATTTGACTTTGAGTCCTTATCCATTCTTAATAGAATCATAAGTCAGCCTTTAGTTCTCTTTTTATTTTTAAACAAGAGTTTGTCCTTTTTCTTTATGTATGGAAGGGTAAGTAAGTTATAATACTTCCATTTAAAAAAAAATGGGTTGAACTTCTTATGGTTCTTTTACTAGATATGTGGGACAGATTGGAATCCTTCCAGTGTACTTATTATAATGGATTTTCTTAGTCCTTATGTATGGCTATGTAATATTGAATGGATCTCTCATTTTAGTGATAAATTAAAATAATTCATTTATTAAGGAACTTAGTAGAGCTACATGAAGACTGTACTTATTATGAGATTGGATTCACTTGATAGATGATGTTTTTATTAATTGAACCTGACTTGACAAGTTATCAATCATGATTATAATATATCTCTATCTGACACTGAGTTGTACTCATGCGGTTATTATCTAACCTTATGGAATATCCCTGTACCCATTTTCACTTAATTATTGCTTGAAGTTGATTAAGTAAGGTAGATTATTCTGGTGCATCCATAAAAATGATAGATGCTTATGATACTTGTTTATTGTGTTGCACTACTAGTTAAAAGTTTTAAATTAGCATAGAAATGATGCAGTTATTAACCTATTTTCCTTTCTCCTTCGTTGCGTAGATGCAACGTTATTGTGTACATGTTATTTATTGACCAGATTAATGACGAGTGATTCCATTCCTTACTATTAGAATCTAGTCATGATGTTTATGATATAAGTTGGTTAAGGGGTTTAGACACCTACTTGTTCCTCAGAATAGTCGTGAGTCCTGAGACCTTAAATGGTCAAAATCAATCGGATGAATCCTGGAATTGAGCGTTGCTTATGTGTCATGGAGGTCCTAAACATGTAGGATAGGTTGAGAGGGTAGTTCTTTTAATATTCAGTGACATGGTTGATTAGATATTAGTATTTTGATTTAGCTTATCGTGATGTGTTGATTTTGCGTTGCTATTTTATGTTTACATGTTGGTCATTTGTCGCTGTCAATTATGACGATGCGTTTATTATGTGTCATTATTAATTATGATGAGGTGACGATGGCATTTCAATTCATTATTTGGTGACGTTTAATTTCCTAATGCAAAGAAAAAAAATATTTACCTATTGTACATCATTGAATGTAGACGTAGAAAGATGGGGTCATTACATATGGTATCATAGTGGGTTCAACCCTACAGATTTGGACTGTTACTCTTCCCCCTATGTTAAAATTATGACTTAAACATTATCGCTAATTAAATTTGAAATTATCCATGTAGGTAATCATGTTTAGAGAACGCTGAGGAGGTAGACGATGTGGTGCTGGGGGAGGAGATGCCACGCCTCTAGTAGCATACACACCAGAGGCGTCTAAACCCCAAGGAGAAGAAGAAATCATTGGGTAGGAGTAGGCTTGTGTGGGGGATGTGGTTGGTTTGATGAGGTCCTTTCAAAGGATGTCATAGGCCTTGATTAACCGACTAGATAGAGATGAGTCCAGGGCGCCTGTACCTAATGAGGGTTCACAACATACTCTAGCTGGAAGTGGTAGCATTCACAGAGAACTCGAGAAGGTAAAGTTTCTTGAGTTCATGGGTGCCACAGATGACTCAGCCCCTGAGGCATGGTTGGAGAACATGACAATGTTCTTTGCACTTCGTGACTACACCTCCAACATAAAAGTATGCATGGTGATATTTCAGTTGAAGGGGAGTGCTCTTCTATGGTGGAAGACACTCCTACCTCAACTCAACATGGTCGTCGAAGACGTGTCATGGGAATTGTTTAAGGAACGATGGGAGAGGTATCTGTCAAAGGAATTCATTGAGCATCATCTCAATGAGTTCAACGCTTTACGACATGGTGGTCATACAGTGCCAGATTTATAGAGCTACTTCAATATGCTCCACATATGAACACATTGAAGCTAATGATCAACAAGTTTGTGTTCGACCTTAACATCAACATTCATCCGAAGGTGAGGATACTAATGCCTCATACGTTGCACGCTGTAGTCTAGAAGGCCCTCATAACTGAGGAATAGTTGACCAGTGGGGGTCAGGGTAGGGACCCTGCAAGAACGAATGGATAGATGGCATCAGGAGCGCAACAACACTAGACACCAACAAAACAAACATCAGGGTATTGAGATACATCTAGAGGACCCATGTTCACGACACCACGATGACTGAATCCTCAGCAGAGGACTCCCTTTAGGGGACCAATGCATCAACAACAGTGTCTCCCGTGACAACACTCGTTTAGGCATGTTCAATAGAACATACCAAGATCTCAGGTTGGTAGGTCAAAAAGTTCTACTTCGGGGACTAGGGGTACTGGATCGAAAACCATATGTTGGACATGTGGAGACCCACATTACCAACGAGAATGTCTGGTTGAGAAGGCAAGAGCGACCAGATCAACAGGACACACTACCATTGGAGATTTGGGAAAATCCCACATAATTCATGCAGTGGTGAATAACCACCAGGACGAGCACCAGTCCACTGTACTCGAGACGTTAGGTACCATAGTCAACCAAAATTTTAGTATTTTGATAGATCCAGGTGCTGCAAAGAGATTTATTTATAGTGCAACACTAAAGAGAATTAAGGTAAAGGCAGTTGAGCAGGAAGAGTTTAGATACGTAGAAATGGTTTCAGGTGCCAAACAGAAGGTTGGAGGAAGGGTTACAGACTGTAGCATTAAATTGAGAGATTTTTTAATTAAGGCCAACCTATATTTCACGATCTTAGGGTCTTATGACATTGTGATCAATATGGACTGGTTGGAATCACATGACACGATACTCAATTGTAAAATGAAACAATTAAGTTTGACCGATGACATGGGACATAAAAGAGTGGTTGTGGGAAGAAACCATGGAGTGTCCTTGAGGTTCATTTCTTCCCTACAACTACAGAAGAACATGCACAAGGGATGCAATATTTATGCAATATTAGCGCTAAATATCACTAGTTGCAGATTAAAGAGGAAGATATCCCTAAAACCATATTTAAGACGAGATTCAGACATGATGAGTTTACATTTTTACCGTTTGGACTGACAAACACCCTTGGGGTATTCATGAGTTTTATGAATGGGATGTTCCACGAATACTTAGATAAGTTTGTTCAAGTATTCATTGATGACATACTGATATATTCTCGGATGATACATGATGAACATTTAATCTTAGTACTACAATGTTTACGGGAAAACAAACTATACGAGATACTGTCAAAATTTTCTTTTTACCAAACAAAGATTCATTACTTGGGGCACGTTATATCCAGTGAAGGTATACCTGTGGATCCAATGAAATTAGAGGATATTATGGAATGGATTGCACTGACAAATGTACAAGAAGTACATATATTTATGGGTTTAGAAGGATATTACCGACGGTTTGTCGAAGGTTTTTCGAAGATAACAAATCTGATCATAGAATTGTAGAAGAAAAACAAGAAGTGCATATGGATTGAGAAATGCACGGAATAATTTCAAAGGCTCAAGGGGTTATTGACAACAACGATGATACTGAAAGTCCCCGACATGGACAAGGAATTATTGGTATGCATAGATGCATCAAAGGAAGGTTTAGGTGGAGTATTGATGCAAGTCGATCGAGTGATCACTTACATATCAAGGAAATTAAGAAATCATGAGGAGAACTACACAACGCATGATTTGGAGTTATTGACCATTGTATATTCCTTGAGAGTTTCGAGACACTATCTGATTGGATGAAAATTTGAACTAAAGACAGATCATTGCGGACTACAACACATATTTACGCAGAGTGACTTGAATGGACGATAGAGGTGTTGGTCATAATTACTTATCAAGTACAACTTCAAGATTACTTACATAAAAGGAACGACGAAACGAGTGGCAGATGCGTTGAGTCGAAGACCGTGCGTATTCTCCGTAATACCTCTTAAGACAAATCTTTGAGAAAATATTCTAGTGTTACAGAGAGATGATGACTGGTACAAGGAAGTTAAATAAAATATTGGACAAGATACCATGAGGGTACCAAAGTTTGAAGGTTATACATTGGAAAATGATAGATTGATGAGGTATAAAAACAAGATTTACGTACCTTCTAATGATTAATTAAGAAGCATGATCTTAAGTGAAGCGCATTGCACAGTGTACATGTATCATCCAATAGTCATGAATATGAAGGAATACCTTAAGCCTTTATTATTTTGGAAATGAATGAAGGCAGACATAGTTAGTTACGTGGCGCGATGTGTAGAATGTCAGGAAGTAAAATCTGGACATAGACATCCAACAGGATTATTACAGCTACACATTAACTTGGAATTGAAATGAGAGGTCATTTTGATGGACTTTATTGTTGGATTTCCGCTGACAACAAGGAGGCACGACTCAATTTTCATGGTAGTTGACACTCTGACAAAGAGTGCACATTTTATTCCTGTACGTACGACGTATCAAGCACCAGACATAGCTATATTTTTTATCAGCGATATTGTGAGATTACATGGCATGCCAAAAAGAATCATATCCGATAGAGGATCGATGTTTACAGGACGTTTTTGGACCAATTTCCAAGAGGATTTGGGGACACAACTGAACTTTAGTACAACATATCATCCCGAGACAGACAACAGACAGAAAGAACGAACCAAATTTTGGAAGATATGTTGCATATGTATGTAATGGACTAACAAAAACGTTGGGAAGAGTTCTTGCCACTAGTAGAGTTTTCATACAACAACAACTATCAAAGTACCACTAAGATGGCACCATTTGAGTTTCTTTACGAGCGACCATGTCGAATGCCATTAAGATGGGATCGAATTGAGGATAGGGTCTTGGTGGGACCAGAAGTGATCCAAGAAATGGAAGAACAAATGAAAATGAGAATACAAAGGATTAAAGAAGTAAAATATCAACATAAGAGTTATGTTGATGTGCATCGCGTTGACTGCAATTATGAAGTTGGCAATCGTGTTTTCTTGTGGGTGAAACCGCACAATAGTTTGATCAAGTTTGGAAAGGGTGATAAACTCTCTCCTAGGTTTTTGGGACCTTTCGAGCTTGTGGAAAATAAAGGACCCGTGGCCTATTGACTAGCCTTGCCTGATTCTTTGAGGCATATGCACGATGTTTTTCATGTATCTGTTTTGAGACATTATGTTAGTGATCCTACACATGTGATTGACATGAGTTCTTTGTAGGTGTTGGATGAGGGTGCACTCACAATGGAGCTAATCTACATTTTGAACCACCACATTCAAAAACCATGATGTCGAATAGTCGACTAGGTCAAGGTCCAATGGGACAATTATAGGATGCACTCGGCTACATGGAAGGATGCATATGATATGCGTCAACATTTTCCTTACTTATTTGATAGATTAGACCTATATATCTTGTCATACACTTTTATTACTTCATTTTATATACTCTACAACTTTAGGACACATTTTAAAACAAGAGGGGGTGTATGTAACATTCTACTCTTGCGAGCACATGTTATCAACTTATTCTTTGAGGATGCTTGCGTGCAAGTGATCCGGTTATAGTACATGGTTATTTGTTTATCTTATGGATTTTTATGATGATGTTGATGGTTGTGATTTAATGTTATTTGAGATATATGTATTGACATATTCTATTGATGAGTTTTCCCTGAGTGTGCAGGAAATTTGACAGATTGTGGCTGTCGATGGAATCAATGGACCTCCTTGGACTCTAGATTCAGTCAGGGAGGGGATTGTATTTGTTTGAGTATTTCATTTATGCATATGTTACATATGATCAATTATAGTATGATTTTATATATGGATCATTGATAGTGTTTCGTTGATGGATGTAGGATGACGAATGCTTGCTAATATGACTCACATAAGAAGTAAAGGGGCCATGCACAAAAAAATAGATGTTGAGGGAGAGGGGTGGTAGCATCCCTATCACAACCTCCTAGCACTCTCGTTGTGGCTCGAATTGTAGGTTAACGATTACTTAGTACGAGAGTTCCACGATGTCGCGAGGGAAGAATGAGATATTCACTCACGAAGATTCTAAAGGGTGCACAATAAGGCAGAGTCCTTATTCCTTAGAAGCCTTTAGTCTCTCACAAGGTCACTCAAATGGAGTGTTGACTCCAACGCTTAGACAACTACCAAAAATAGTCAAGGGCGAGTGGCACCCTTGGAGCACGGAGTTGCGTCTTGAAGGGCACGTCGCATAAATAAAACATGAGTCAATGAATCTAGGTCACCTATAAAACCTTGAAAGAATAATTATAAACCTTGAAAATATTTAGACCTTGTCAGATATGAATAATTAAAGAATGAATTTATTAATTGTAAATCCCAAATGAAAGTCTAAGCCTATTCAAAAATTAATCCTAAGTCTAAGTTCTTGTAAGGAGACTAAACTAAATTATTAGCTAAATTAAAATGAGATGAGGTAAATCAATTTAAGAATTAAGTAAAATGAAACAAACCTAAAGATTTGATTTAATACACATGTGTGCAAGAAAATACTAAATTGGAATTTAAGATAAGAAATGAATAAATATGAGAGAATATGTGTACGCATAGAATGGTATCTAGAGTCTAGCTACCACTAGTCTAACTAGAAGAAAACTCCTATTTTAACTCAACTTAGATTTAGTAAGGCATCGGTGATTAAATGGGAATATGGGGAATAAAAAGACAACTAGGAGTGATTTAAGGAATGCATTTGGGAAATGTGAGGGAAATTGAATTTTAATTAAAATAAATAATGGAATTAATTGTGCAACCTAGGGAGAGGGTGACAAGTGTGAGGAGGAACAATTCTAATTTAATTAATTAAAAAGAAAATTAATTATGCAAGTGGGGATCTGACAGTGAGCGAATTCTTATAAATCAAATGGTCATGATGGGAAGGGGATCATACCGGTTATTGGTAAAGTTATGCTGCCAAATTATTTTGACTGGTTTTACTTGTGAGAGTTGGAATATAGATCTTGAGAGAGAGTGGTGGCTTCACCTTGTGAGGCAAGCTGGGAGATAGAGTTTTTTTGTTTTGTGTGTGTGGCCCCTTTATGGCTTGGGGGGTTAAGGGGGGAGAAGAGTACCCCTATCATTGGATGAGAGGTACCGGTGAAGTCTCAACGATTATCAAGCAGGAGAAGGGATCATGCGCAAGAATTGGTACATAAGTCATCTCAAGCTTCATGGGTTACAATATTCTTCTGTGATTACATAGAGATTGTAGTGTATTTAATTCTATGATCGGTATATGTTATGTATAAAATTTAGAAATGATTTTTATAGACAATAAGAGGCCTTATTATGATAATTATAAATTCTAGATATGTTATTGTTTTGGATACCTATGGGTTTTACATCGTGTTGTAGTTTTTATTTAATAAAATTTAGTCCAGGATTTATCAGACCTTTAGTAACTATTGTTGAATGTAAGGATGCAATTTGTAAGATATATGTTATTAAATTTCCAAGATTATGAGATCTTTAGTAGATCTTGGCGATTTCCAGTGTATTATGTTCATGGCTAATCAAAATTAGCTACTGACCCTGCACGAAACAATGGCTTCGATGGAATTTTTCCCTATGTAAAGATCTGCCTCTATAGAAACTTCCATTATTGTAACCCCTATCTATAGGGATTAAAAGGCACGAAATCAGGATAAACTAAAAATAATATTCGGTATTCAAAGTAGAAAGGTGGGATTAAAAATAACCTAAGTTGTATATGTAATACATCAATTCTACCATCTATGTTTTGGCTTGAATGTATTAATATTAAGAACTTGCACACACTAATGTCAAATTAGGACCAAAAAAAAACTTTGTACCATAAATGGATGCAGGTGACCCAATATCTCCATTCTCAAATACTACTACTGTATAATAGCCATCTTGGGATGACAACACAAGAAAATGTGCATTAGATGACCTCGAACAGACCCTTTGGTCATAAAACGAAAAAGGCAAAACAATATGCCACAACAACAGGAGAGAAACCTACAATAGGCAGTGGAAGTTAAGAAATAGATGTTCCATGCAATGTGTGTTATGGATGAATAATGAATTCCTTCTATGATTGCAATAGGGGAAATCCTTTCGGTATCATAAATGTACAATGAATTCAATGTTTCTATAGAAAAGGGCATACAATATGGAAGTTTCAATGGAGCATATGCAATCCTCACCCATTACAATGAAAAAATATTCATACCAAATCCTTAGAAGATAAACAAATACATATGTAGGTTGTGATAAACAAAGATATTACCTGATCTTCTTGCTTGAAGAGCAAAAATTATAGGGCAGAAGCGCATTGCACCAAGTACTTCAGAAAAAATATTAGATACTTGAGAAAAAGAAGAAGCTGATAGCAGAGTGTCCAACTATATATATGGATGTGGAATCCCTTTTGATGTGGTTTGTTCATATATTTGGTGAGGAACATTAACAACACACCAAAAATTTAAAAGAGCCTCAGTTTTGAGAAGGTAAGAAGCACATTGCCTACTCAAGAAAAGGCCATAGTGGAGAGGTGTTTAGATTTGGATTCCTTAACCTTCTTCCACAGGATTTGTAATTTGACTTTGAGTCCTTCTCCATTATTAATAGAATCATAAGTAACCCTTGATTTCTCTTGTTATTGTTAAACAATACTTTATCCTTTTTCTCTATGGATGGAAGGGTAAGTAAATTATAATGCTTTCATTTAAAAAAAAAATGGGTTGAACTTCTTATGGTTCTTTTACTAGATATGTGAGGAAGCTTGGAATCCTTCTAGTTTACTTATTATAATGAATTTTCTTAGTCCTTATATATGGATATGTAAAATTGAATGGATCGCTCATTTTATTGATAAATTAAAATAATTCATTTATTAAGGAACTTAGTAGAGCTACATGAAGACTGTACCTATTACGGGATTGGATTCACTTGATAGATGACATTTGTATTAATTGAACCTGACTTGACAAGTTATCAAGATGATTATAATACATCTCTATCTGACACTGAGTTGTACTCATGTGGTTCTTATCTAACCTTATGGAATATTTCCGTACCCATTTGCAATTAATTATTGCTTGAAGTTGATTAAGTAAGGTAGATTATTTTGGTAGATTCATGAAAATGATAGATTCTCATGATACTTGTTTATTGTGTTGCGCTACTAGTTAAAAGTTTTAAATTAGCATAGAAATGATGCAGTTATTAACCTATTTTCCTTGTTCCTTCGTTGCATAGATGCAACATTATTTTGTACATGTTATTTATTGACCAGATTAATGACATGTGATTCCATGCCTTATTGTTAGAATCTAGTCATGATGTTTAGGATAGAAGTTGGTTAAGTGGTTTAGACACCTCCTTGTTCCTCAGAACAATCTCCATTCCTAAGACCTTAAGTGGTCAAAATCAATCAGACGAATCCTGGACTTGAACATTGATTATGTGTCATGGAGGTCCTAACCATGCAGGATAGGTTGGGCGGGTAGTTATTTTAATATCCAGTGACATGGTTGATCAATTATTAGTATTTTTCTTCAATTGATCTTGATGTGTTGATTTTGCGTCGCTATTTTATGTTTACGTGTTGGTCATGTGTCACTATCAATTATGACGATGCATTGATTATTTGTTGTTATTAATTATGATGAGGTGTCGATGGTGTTTCTATTCATTATGTGGTGACGTTTAATTTCCTAATGCAAAGAAAAAAATATATTTACCTATTGTACATCACTGAATGTAAACATAGCAAGATGGGGTCGTTACATATGGTATTAGAGTGGGTTCAACCCTGCAGATTTGGACCGTTACGCTTCCCCCTGTGTTAAACTTATGACTTAAACATTATCGCTAATTAAATTTGAAATTGACCATGCAAGTAATCATGGCTTGAGGACGTCGAGGAGGTAGGTGATGTGGTGCTAGGGGAGGAGGTGCGACACCTCCAGTAACATTGTAACAACCCTAGTTGAATATATGCTTAGGGATTATTAAGTAAAATTAATTAGGTAATTAATTGTCCTAACATGGTTTTAATTAAACAAAGATTGGCATAATAATATTAATTAAATATTTATTAATTAATTAATTGTTATAACTTTTTATTAAATAATTAATTAATTACCTATCACATTCAATGACATGGGTAATAAATTTAAGAGGGTTAATCATTTTAATTTGTTTAATTAAATGATTTACGTATGCGGGAGGGGATAAGACATTAAATATAAGGATAAGATATTAATAAGGGGATAAGATAATAATGAAGGGATAAGATATTAATGAGGGGGAAGAGAGTCGGTGGAGGGGCATATGACGGGAGGAGTCTTACGGGGAGGAGCATGATTATTGTTGGGGGGAGGAAGAATTATGGGAAGGGGGAAAGACTGTATCTCTGAGGTGCTTATTTCTCTGGTGTGGGGAGTTTGTTTTATGGGTTTTTGGTGAACCAGAAGCAGGGGGGAACCGCTTTGCTGGGGGTTTTGGGCATGGGGGCCAGGATATCCTTACGGTATCCTGGAGCTAGGGAGCCAGATAGGCTGCTCCTAGCTGGCAGGGAGGAAACACGGTTTTGGGCAGTGTTTGACACAATTTCAACTTCAACATTGGACCAACCCAAGCAGCGGGATTTAGCATCAGAAGCAGGTATTTTTAATTATGAATGGATGAGTTATTTCATGCTATAGATAGATTTTAATCTCTGCTGAATATTTTGCTTATATGCTGGTGATTGAATTATTTATGTAAATTGAAAGGAATTATATCTTAAATTATATCAAATTTTTTATTTTACGGTCCCTACACATGGTATCAGAGCCGCATTCACAATTTGGAGCTTTAAGGGCCAAGCTCCATCTCCACCTAACCTGCAAGTCAAATGCAATTTTTTTCAACACAGATCTATTGCACATTAAAAATGTAAAAGGCATAATAATATACTAATTGAAGTATTAAATAAATTTAAACACTTGTTTCAAATAAACAAACCTATATATATAT
>ML790186.1:438526-474396 GCA_009831015.1 Picea engelmannii | reverse complement strand
GACATGCTTAGGATGTATGTCATGGATAATCAAACCTAGTGGGAGAAGTACCTACCTTTGGTAGAGTTTGCCTACAATAACAGTTTTCATAGCTCCATCGGAATGCCACCCTACGAAGCTTTGTATGGAAGGCCATGCAGAACGCCATTGAGTTGGGATAGAATAGAAGACCGAGTAACAGTTGGGCCAGAATTGATTCAAGAGATGGAGGAACAGGTGATTCAGATTAGGCAAAGACTAAAGGAAGCACAGGATAGGCAGAAAAGTTATGCAGATGCACATAGGACCGACCGAAGTTATGAAGTGGGAGACCAGGTTTTCATTCGTATCAGGCCTAATAAGAGTACCATACGGTTCGGGAAGGGGACAAAGTTGTCACCTCGATTTATAGGACCGTTCAAAATCCAAGAGAAAATTGGACCCGTTGCCTATCATCTCGTACTGCCACCCCACTTGTATAAAACTCATAATGTATTTCATGTATCTATTTTACGTCATTATGTTGCTGATGAATCACATAAACTAAATTGGAAGGAATTGTAGGTATCAGACGTGGGAACCCTCACGGTAGAACCATTACACATATTGGACCATAGAGTCCAACAACTCAGGAACCGTCTGGTAGACCAAGTTAAGGTCCAGTGGGACAAGTATATTCCAAGATATGCTACTTGGGAAGACGCCGAGACACTATGATGAGACTATCCCTCACTTTTTTTTACCACTTCGAGAATATGTTTCTCGAAGGTTGGGTGTATGTAACACCACCTTTTGACTTAGACAACCAGGATTACCTGAGGCCTATATACTTTATTTTCTAGTCACAATGAAACTATTAAGTGATACACTTAAACTTTAAAATGTATGAACTTTTATGAATGTTTAAATGTTATTGATGATGATATATGTAATGCGATCTATTATGTGAATGTAAATTTTACGAATGTTTAAATGTTATTGATGATGATGTATATGATGCGACATATTGTAAGAATGTGAATTTAATGAATGTTTAAATGCTATTAGAATGATGTTGGATATGATGAAATCTATTTTGGTAAATGATAATCTTATGAATGGGTGTCAAAATTGAATTATGGGATATTATGAGATTTATTTCTAACTGGAAAACTTTGATGTTAAGTTGTTGGTACAAGGATACCAAATAGAAATGATGATTGTATGCAATTACATGATGATAATGCATATAAATGTATGAGTTTGTGTTACAGACTAATCTGCATGTTATGGGCTATGAAATAGCCAACGCAATGATGATGAAAGTGGATATCATGACCACTAACCGAGAAACATTATGATATGAATATTATATGTGAAATTATATTGGTTTGGATGCATTGCTATGATATGTGGACCAGTGCAGGATTTCAGGTGATGACACTGCCCAAAACCGAATAAACGATGACAAAACCCCCAACAACACGATGCCACTGTATATTCCATTGTAGGGTGTGGAACCTAGTTATGATTAGGAGGGGTGGAGGCATTTCCCACCGTGTATCCTCCGAAACCTGAAGTCATGGGAGGACGGTGTTAGTTCACGCTCCCCAAGACGTGTGATGATGATTGTTAGTTGCCTGCTAGGGAAGCTTGGTCGAGATAGCGACACTTCCGCTTACGGGTTCTATTTGGAGTTAGGTCAATATAGTTGATGCTCCAAGATAATCTACCAGAGGAAGGATATGAGTGGAGATGGAAGTAAGTTAGGGAGGAAGGATGAGTAGAAATAGTTGAGAAAGTATGGAGATTTGTCTTATGGTGGAATTTAATGTTTTCCCTTCTAAAAAAAAAAAGAAATGTGTATATATGAATATTCATAATTACGTAACTAAACCACAGTTGTCTAAATAAAATTGTTGAACTGGATAATTGTAATTAAAGGATTTCTCAAACAATTGATTGGTTTGGTGTCTCTTATAAAAGACTAGTCTTGTTGATTGGATTGGATGCATACATAAATTACTAAAGGATGATAGTTTTTGATTATTAGTACATGCACAGGACTTGTATGTACTAGCTACACATGCATTTCTTGTACATAAACACTAGTATGTATGAGTTTTCTTAACTTACTTATTGATAATGTCAGTTAATTGTTATGAATGTGTGAACCATGTTTCTTTTCCTTTGTACCATAAGATACCTTAACTTCGGGATGAAGTTTCCTGAAGGGTGGGTGTATGTAACAACCCTAGTTGAATATATGCTTATGGATTATTAAGTAAAATTAATTAGGTAATTAATTGTCCTAACATGGTTTTAATTAAACAAAGATTGGCATAATAATATTAATTAAATATTTATTAATTAATTAATTGTTATAAATTTTGATTAAATAATTAATTAATTAATTAATTACCTATCACATTCAATGACATGGGTAATAAATTTAAGAGGGTTAATAATTTTAATTTGTTTAATTAAATGATTTACGTATGCGAGAGGGGATAAGACATTAAATATAAGGATAAGATATTAATAAGGGGATAAGATAATAATGAAGGGATAAGATATTAATGAGGGGGAAGAGAGTCAGTGGAGGGGCATATGACGGGAGGAGTCTTACGGGGAGGAGCATGATTATTGTTGGGGGGAGGACGAATTATGGGAAGGGGGAAAGACTGTATGTCTGAGGTGCTTATTTTTCTGGTGTGGGGAGTTTGTTTTATGGGTTTTTGGTGAACCAGAAGCAGGGGGGCACTGGTTTGTTGGGGGTTTTGGGCACGGGGGCCAGGATATCCTTACGGTATCCTGGAGTTAGGGATCCAGACAGGCTGCTCCTAGCTGGCAAGGAGGAAACATGGTTTTGGGCAGTGTTTGACACAGTTTCAACTTCAGCATTGGACCAACCCAAGCAGTGAGATTTAGCATCAGAAGCAGGTATTTTTAATTATGAATGGCTGAGTTATTTCATGTTGTAGATAGATTTTAATATCTGTTGAATATTTTGCTTATATGCTGGTGATTGAATTATTTATGTAAATTGAAAGGAATTATATCTTAAATTATATCAAATTTTGTATTTTATGGTCCCTACAAACATCCATGCTAGATGGGTATAACCCCCAAAGAGAAGAACAATTCATTGGGCAGGAGAAGATTGTTGTGGGGGATGTGGTTGGTTTTATGAGGTCCTTTTAGAGGATGTCAAAGGCATTGATTAACCGACTAGATAGAGATGAGGCCAGGGTGCCTGTACCAAATGAGGGTGTTGAGGAAAATATATGAAATGATTTTACTCAAGCATTTTCAGATTCCGCTTGGCTAAAGAAAAATAGACGAGAATGTCACCCTAGGTTTATAGCCATAAAAAATAAAATCCTATCTCACAAGTATCAATTACGAGTGCTTAGGTTAGTATTTTTCACAAATAAAAGCTTGTTGGAAAACTCATTTAAATATGATTTTCTGAATACAATAGTTGCTGAAAACAAGTGTAAAGACAGAATTAAGACACCAAGATGATAATAAAGATAGATGAGACATAAAGAAATCCTTTATTTCATTCCAATTCACCAAAGAGTTATTCTCTTTACAAAATATCATACAAAAATTTTGGACCAAAGTCAAACTTAGACATCCCCGATGGAACATACAAAAGGACCTCTGAGAGAAAATCAAAACTAAACTCTAAAAGCTAGATCATCTTGCCACAAATTTCTGCCCACTTGACTCTAGACAATAGCCTTTGTCAGTCATGAACACTAATACACAAACAGACAAGTCTACTCAGACTATCAAATATAGATCAACACCTTTGGAAAAAAAGTGTCTGAATGATGTAATTCAACCCTGAATGTTGTTGTCTACAATAAGACCCTGCTATCATAAAAAAAAAATAGGCTTGTGATAAGTTAAGGAATGAATGAAAATTGAACTATCTCAACATGAACTCAAAGAGAAAACATTAGTATGCTTCTCCTTCTGTCCTCCTCTTGTTCCTCCCTTTCCTTTTTCCTTTAAGGAAATTGGAATTGGTTGAAGTAGTTGAACTACCTCATTAGTTAAGTTAACTAAAAACTCAACCAACTTTTTAGTTAAGGGGGAAGAGTAATAAATCATAATAAGGGTTTTAAATAAATAATATCTAGTAGGTGGGACCCCTTGTGACTCCCTTTAACTCTTAAAAATCATAACATATCTAGTTAATTAAGAAAAACACCCCTCCTTGTGACTCCCATCATCACATTAACATTTGGCAATCTATCTCATTGATATTTGAATTTATTTTCAAAATATATATTACTCATATATCCAAGAAAACATGTTGTCGAAAACTTTTGAAGTCAACTATTCTCAACAATACACAAATAAATAAAATTTAAAATCCATATTTTCCATTCCATGAGGCAATCTTTCCTTTGTTACTACTATCACCTTTTAAACTCTCTGAATTTGCCTTAGGCTGTGTGGAGCCTTTAGGCCTAATCTCATTGATCGCATGAGATAAATCATCCCTCCATTTCATGTGGGAGGGCACCGATTTATCAGAATCAATTGAAGGTGAGGAAGGGGCAGTAGTGGCTTTCTCTTTGATAGGGGTATAATGGGCCTCAATTTTCAGTCTTTTATTTTAATAGCTCATTCCTGTATGCATAATCAATTAGAAAATAGTTCCTTTAACAACCATACATGACAAATCTCCCAAAATATGAAATAGACCTTGGCTCAGCAACATACCAGACTCATGTAATCCAATCCATACAAATTGTTTAACTGTTGTTAATGAGCAGGGGGTGAAACAGGGTCCTGGGATATGCGATGGGTTTGTACTAAGAGAAAAATGATATAATGAGGGGAAAAAGAAACATGTTTACTGCTCAAGACAAAAAACAATCAACTGTAATGTAAACCAAATAAAATATCACTGTGATCCCACCAATAAACTGCAACTTCAAACTTCTTCAATACATAACTCTTATTGACTGTAATTAAATTTTAGAACAAGGAGTGAAAAAGGAATGTGGGAAGGTGATGAGGTTGTAATTAGCGAAAAGCGAAATAATGGTAGGGAAGAGAGAAGATATTGTTCATAAAATCAATTAATGAATCCATAAAACCATTCTGTAAAAGGAAATAACACCAACCAATAATCACTGTGATCAAATGAAAAACTGATGTGTATATTTCAATTAATTATGTTCCTTGACTTGTTCACTGTTGGTAATCAAATATTTAACGTGGTCTCATCAAAACAAGACAACATGCATTCCACAACAATCTGAAGAGGAGCTTTGTTTCTTCTCATTTATCCATTAAACATTTTACAATAATTCCCAAATGAATAAACAATCACTTATTTCCACTCTGTTCAGTACCAAAAATCAACCACCATCCATCAACATAGACATAAAATCATGCCCAATTTTATCTCTCAAATCCATCTAACAACTAAATTGTAATGAGACCATATTGTTTAAAAAACCCATGGCGCAATAATATCCATAACATACACAGTGTATGGCCATGCCGTGATTATCACGATTGCAATACTCCCATTTGACAATTTAAAACACACAGTCACAACAATTATTAACTCAACCTATCATGTTGTAGGAACACCATACATACCCAGGCATCACGCATGAAGCATCATTGTGCACGAATCAATTGTAAACTGATTTTGGGTTAATGATTCATTCATTTCAATGTAAGAGACAACGACTGTGCATTCAATCCAAATTCCCAATCAACCAAATTACCATGCTGAATTTATCAATTCGATTGCCATAATAACTAATGCAGTGACTAAATACCAAAACTGACACCACTATCAACATAATCAACAGAGGCGAGCCATAAATCTAATGTTGTCAACCATACACAAACAATATACCCAACATACCATCATGATTCCCTCTATCAAACTCGGGCTTGAGATATCAAGGGTTTTCTCTATGGACCAACACAGGGAGGCTGAAGCTAAACCCCAACATCGGGTTAGAACCTCCAACACCAACGGTGCACCCACATGGTATACCACCCATGACTTCACAAACAGAGTGACAACTCACAAGATATGAGGACTATGAATAGAGGAGAAAAGGCTCCATTTTTGGTCTTGTAACAACACTTAGAACACGCAGGGTATAACCCTCATGGCTCCCCCAACCAACCAAATAACAATGTTGAAATAAAAAAAGATCTGAGACAAAGTAATGTAACCCACTGTGAAACCACCCGAAACATGAACAAACTCATACCCAAGTGAAACACTGCATAGTGACACAAGATGTTTCAAAAACTAGTAAACCCCGTAACAAAAAATGATTGGGCATGGTGATATAAATGTGTGAAGACAACCAACCACTCTAGACCAAACGAAACCCTCCAACTAAAACTAGCAAGGATGATAGAGAGACTTCATGGCTGCTAATACTCAGAATGACCAACAACATTGTGGCTTCAACCATTATTGCAATGAAAACCACCAACAATTTTTTCCAGACAAATATCACAAATTTACACAGTTTCCATACCTAAGGAAAGCATAGACCCATACAATCTGAGCCAATGTCTATTGAATAACCAGAGAAGATTCATGGGTGGTCTAAAAGACATTCCTGTAACCAAAAGCACCTTAAAAATGCGATCTTGCCCAACGATTATTCCCCTTCTTGAAAGTCGGAGCCTAACCAAGAAAATCACAGTTGAACAATGGCCCGACTAGGGTGGCGTCCAGTGGAAGGAGTAAGGGTGAAGTGTAGTAAATGCACGTTGCCTCCAACCTCCATTCATTCAATTCCTTAGTACACGCCAACCCACTAATCCATTAACCATTCAATTAACCCATGCATTGGAATTAACATCTATCACTTGTCAAACGCGCCACCCATATCATATTTATCCATTGCCAACTTATGCCATAACACATATAAACCATGTTTCATATAACTCAATCAAATTGAATAGTCATTAACTTTTTGTCTAGGATAAACCATGATCAGTTTAATTTCAATGCAAATAGGGTAGCATATTAGTATAGTATAGTCCCTTCCTTTTGCATTTCTATTTATATTGCTTTAATTCCTTTCAATTGCTCTTTATTTGTTATTACTAACATGTATCTGTTGTAGGTGTCACAAGTAATAAATCCAGGACTAAATGGAAAAGGTAACAACGGATATCATAAGCCATTAAGACATGACATTCGAATCTAGAGCTAGAGAACGAACATGTATTATCCCTCATCCATCTGTCGTGAATAGGACCAACATTGATCATCAATCATTCTCAAACCCATAAGAAATGTCGAACAATAGTAAAAACATCAAATAAGAACCATATATGATCCTCTAATCTACAAGGGGGTCCCACCTACTAGTATTATATATATTATTATCTTATAATGAACAGGCTTTAGCAATACTTTGCAGGCAAAATCCTCATTGCGATTTTAATCGTCAACAAATTGGCAACTCCATAGGGAGGTTTGTTTTCAATAGATTTAGAACTCATAACTCATGGTTTCGTAGACCAAGAGCCATAAATTTAGAATATATAACCAGAATGATTATGCAGCAGGGGGAAGTGAGCGGATTTAATGGAAAAATGACTGGGAATTGGGGAATAACTCATGAAAAATGTTAAGTATGAGGGGGTTTATCTCTGTATGCATAATCATTCAACCAGAATCTGCTCTTACTCCAAGGAGAAAAAAAAATAAAAATGTATGTGCTCTTTTATTTCTCAAATGGATGAAGAAATGGAAAGAAGAAGCAGGAGATAACCAATCTCTTTATAAGACAACAATGAAAGAAAATAACAAATTCAAGTATGTCTTCAGGGGAAACATCATAATAATTGTGTAAGCTTGATTGTTATTGGCTAACAATGTATTGCAGGAGTTTCACTTTGGCAGAACTGATCCAACATCTCATTCTCAACCAAAATCAATTAAAAGATGACAAAGCAATAAAGATCCTAACAAAATAAAAATGCAGAAAATTAAAATAGCAGAATAAAATGACAAATGGAAAAGCAGTAGAAAATGTTTAAAACAAAAATCATAAATCAACTACTGTAAGCATAAAAGAAAAATAACGAAACTGAAATCAGAGCTAGACTACTAAAATAAAATAAATCCAAACAACGTTAGAGATTTTCAAGTTGGTTCCACGTAATGCTTCAAGTGAGAACCGTTAGTGCTGTAGGAAAACAATCGCTCCTGTAAATCTTTTAGAATGTAAGAATTGGTACCTAAGACAAAAGCGATCTTGAAAGGACCCAACCATAATTTGTGAAATTTTGAATGTCTTCCCCTATCAGCGTGAGCTGAATCCCATAACAAAAATTTTTCATTGACCTTAAACTTGATAGTCTTGACACTTTTGTTGAAATATTTCTTAACAGATTGTTGTCTCCTTTTAATATTATCCAAAGAAAACATCCTTTTCTCTTCCAAAGATAGTAGTGTGTTTATCCTTTGTGAGACATCTGAAGAATTTAATTCTTCGATCTGTAGCATCAACCTTAAGGAAGAAACTTCCATCTCAGTTGCCAAGAGGGCTTCTTGACCATAAATAAGCTGGAAAGGAGTGCAACCAGCGCTTACCTTGGCGGTAGTTCGATCTTTACAAAGGGTGTAAGTGAGGAGAGTGTGCCACTGACGAGGCTTGTCTTTAATGAGCCTTTTGACGATTCTTACTATATTTTTGTTGGTAGACTCAGCCTGCCCATTCCCTTGGGGATAATAAGCTGACGAGGTGAAATTTTTAACCCCCAACTTAGCTAAAAATTGATTCATCTTAGCATAAATGAAAGAGGGACCATTGTCTGTAATAATTTCCAATGGAAGACCAAATCTGGAAAAAATATTATTTTCAAGGAAGGAAATTACCTGATCATCTGTGGAATTCTTATGTGGGACAACTTCAGCCCATTTTGTAAAATAGTCTGTGGCTGTCAAAATAAAAACTTTTCCAACTGAAGGAGGATTAATATGACCAATAAAATCCAATCCCCACTTTGAAAAGGGAAAGTCTAGTAGGACAGGTTGTAATGGCATGGTTGAAAGGAGTTCTTTCCCAGAAAAGTTTTGGCACTTGTCACAATATCTCGAAAAAACATAAGAGTCACAAAAGATTGAAGGCAAATAGTATCCTTTTCTAATAAACTTGAAAGAAATGGTTTTTGTAGAAAAATGACCTCCTACATGAATGACAAAACTTGAAGAACCATGAGCTTCTTGCAACAGTTTCTGTGCATCTTCATTGTTTACACAGTGAAGAAGCACACCATCAATAGATCTTTGAAATAAGAAGTCTCCTATAATGATGTATCTTGCAGATTCAAGATAGAGACTTCTCCTTTGATGAGTGTCTAAATTGTCTAGACATCTTTGGTTCTGTAAATAATAAACCAAATTCTTGTACCAGGGATGCTCAGACATAGGGAGAATCCGATCATCAATGTAAAAGAGAGTGAAAAGGGAACTATATTCTTCATCAATTTCTTCACCATTCTTGACATGCTGAGCTAAATGAAGGGATAGGTCACATCCCTTGATAGTGGTAGAAGTCCCAATATTCAAATCATGCTTCTGGATCTTGGCAAGCCAATGTGCAAGCTTTCCTAAAAGATAAGTCTGTGAGAGAAAAAACTTAACAGGAGGTAAAGGGACTTTTACCAACGTATGCTTACCTAAGATGAAGTGGAAAAACATTTCAACAACTTTAACAAGAGAAAAAGCATGTTCCTCAATAAAAGAATATTTAAATTCATCATCAGACAAACTTTGACTCATGTAAGCCACTGGTTTTTAATTTCCTTGGTCATCATTTTGCATGAAGACAACAGAAACTGCCTCCTCGGTGGCATTAGTATATATCATGAATTCCTTCTAAAAATCCAGCTTCGCCAAAACCGGTGCAGAATTGATTTCTTTCTTAATCCCTTCAAAATCATTTTTGACATCATATGTCCAAGAGAAAGAACGATCTTTCTTAAGAAGATTATGAATTGGATTGACCATCATAGCAAAATCTAGAACAAACCTATGGACACAGTTAATAACCCCCATAAAAGCTTGAACCTCCTTCTTGGAAGTGGGAGCAGGAAGATTAAGGATAACATCAATCCTTTCACAATTAATGCTTATTCCTGAATCAGAGATGATGTTTCCAAGGAGCTTGCCCTTGGTAATGCCAAAAATGGACTTGGAAGGATTTAGAGAAATGCCAAATTTCCTACATTGCACGAGAACTTTTCTCATATGACCAAAATGATCTGATCGTATTTTAGAGTACACCGTTAAGTCATCAAGGTAGATCTGAATGATCTTACTGATCAAATTGTCAAAATCTATTTGCATAGCTCTTTGAAAGGTGGCACCTGCATTAGATAATCCAAAATTCATATGTTCATAAGAAAAGGTACCCCAATGAGTAATAAAGGTGGTTTTATATTTATCTTCCCTTTTTACCTTGATTTGATTGTAATCGGAAAAACCGTCAAGTAAGGACATCATTTGTGACCTTGCAACTTGCTGTAAAATCATTTCCATGTTAGGGAGAGGGAAGTGATATTTTATACTAGCTTGATTTAATGTGCAAAAATAAACGCATAATCTGATCTGACCAGTTGTTTTCCGAACATGAACCAAATTTGAAACCCATTTAGAATACTTGATTGGTAAGATGATCCCAATCTTCAAGAGTTTTTCCAACTCCTTTCGAATAGTTTCTTCTAGTGCTGGGTTAATAGGTCTTTGTTTTTTCCTAACTAGTTTTATGCCTTCCTTAATGGGGATAGCATGCTGTATAAGACCAGGATCAAAACCATGAAGATCCTCATAACACCAAGAAAAAACATCTTGAAATTCACCAAGTAGCTCGGAAAACTTTGTTTTCTCTTCATCTGAACACTTGGCACCTATTTTAACATTCTTTAGAGTTCCGGGTGTCCCAATGTTCAAGGAGATGGTTTCACCCACCTTCCTTTTCGACTCCTCTTCTTTCTGTTTCTACTTGTTTCCTACAACACTCGAAGAAAATGAACTCTCTAGAGGAGTCAATCCTTTAGGAATATCGTTATCTTCTATGGATATAATCTCCTTAGGCTTAAAAGGCTCATTTTGAATGAAAGCACAAATGCTCTTATTGTTAGGGAAGACCTGGCAAGATTCTATATCATAGGGGATATGTGGACGATACAGAGATTGGAAAGTACAATCAGATCTCTGTGGCAGAAGTTGTCGATTAGGAGAGGCTGCAAAAAAAACTAACCAATCATCCATCAAGTTTAAATCCCTCTTAACATGAGTGATGTTGAAAGATAAAATGTTCAATATAAGTGCTCAAATGGTTTGGGTGTATCGTTTCATCAACTTGTTGCTAGGAGAGTAAATTTTACGTACAAGGTTCACAACAAGCTCGAAATCCACAAAAAATGAAAGGTGACCACAACCAATATTATAGGCATTTTCAATGCCTAATAATAAAGCTTGGAATTCAGTGACATTGCTAGTGCAAGAGAACTCTAACTTGTAAGAAACGTTATGGATCTTTCCTATAGGAGAAATCAAGATAATGCCATCTCTGTTACCCTCATTAGAGCATGAACCATCAAAGTGCATGTGCCACATACCATCATCTAAATCAATTTGTTCCATGGGGATGTTATCCTCCTCAACAAAGATGGAATACACCCCTAGGTCCTCTTCGATATAGTTTACATTAGGTTGTGGGACACTCTCTATGTAAGTTGAAATCCTTCCCTCTCTAAGGACTATAATGTTTTTATCATTCTGAGGAACGGATAAGTGTGTCCCATCGAGTGAGAGGTATCCACCTGTTAAGGCTTGCCAATATCTTCCCAAGATAATTGAGTAATTTCTTACTGGCATATCGATTGCCTGAATACTAAAGGTTGTCCTTATTTCAGGGTGTGTGCATAGAACTAAGGTTACATCTTTATTCTCACCTATGGTTGTTTGTTGTAGGCTATTATAGGAGAGAATGATTTTGGCATTTTCATTTGTACAAGACAAGCCTAGATCTTCCATAATAATCTTTGACGTCACACTTGGGACGAAACCACCATCAATGAGGCAACAATGGGTGATCTTATCCATAATCTTTACAGAAATATAAAAAAGGGGGATTTTTTACAGGGTATCTAAAGTTATGTACACCTACTTTATTTAAAGATGAATCCTCTTCATTTACCTCTTCAAAGAGGTTGGATACAACAGAATATTTTCCTTCCATGAATTTATTTAGATGCCTCTGTTGATTAGGGACGACAACCATGTCCAGAAGGGTTGCATCCGCTTTGATGTTGGCCAACTGATTCAAGATATTGTACTTGGAAGAGGGAAGAGGAGAGGTTATTCCTTGACTGTCAGAAACCTTAGGAACTTGAATAGTAGCAGTGGGTGAGGATGAGCTTGGGCTAGAAGAATTGCGGGGAGGATCAAATTTTCCCTTGGGAGCATAGGCTTTGTTCCTAGTATTGATGAACATGACATCTTCTGGCTCTGCAAAATCTAGGACATCGATAGTGGTTTCTGGTCTTTTACCAAAGATCTTATCTCTAGCACTCTTCCTTACTTCACATGTGGTTTCCTCGTGGTGTTCCTCTCAAACGTTACACCAACTTTGAGGCAATATAGCTTTAGGCTGAACAATATTTTCAATTGGGTTTCTAAAGGGAGGTATAGAAGAGGATGAAGCTTCAGGGGTGAAAGTTGAGACAGTCCCCTTTCTCTCATACGCTATCATACTATTGTTCATATCTTTCACTAGTTATAGGAGGGAAGACATGTCTGACTGTTTAACGATCCTCTCTGAGGAAGACATGTTATTTCAAGCTATTCTTCATACTCTAAACAAGTATACAGAGTGGAACCGATATTATCAATGGATTTTTCCTCAAGCCTATGATGGTAGGGGGAAGGTAATGCATTGTAGTAATGCACGAAAGCGTCTTGGTTCTGAGGTCGAATGAGTTCAAGGATCTAATTGTATAGCTTAGTGAAATGCAAGTTGAAGGACTTAATGGTCTCACCATCCTTATAGTCTATGCTATTTTATTCCCATAGCTTCTCAGTTGGGCTTTTAGATTGCCCATAAGTGGATCTAAACCAGTGAATTAACTCCTCCCAAGTATACAAAATCTTAGGAGGAAGGTCAAAGAAATTGGCCACAACCTTTCCTTCCAAAGAATTGACGAATAAGTGCATGCAAGTATCATTGTCACTGTCTCCTATGTTGTGACAAGCATTAGAAAATGCCACCAGGTGTTCGTTCATAGTGACAATGTTATTTCTTGAAAACCTAGGAAGATGTTCTTTGAATTTAGGAAGTGGACGAGTAGCAGGTGCTAGGCTAAGAGGAGAGGACACATGCCACAGTGTGGTTGTGGTGTCTTCTTCAAACTGAAAAATCCCATACTTTTTAATGACTTTGGTGGTATTTTTGATAGATTGGATAGGGATATGGTGGCTATATAATATACCAATCACTGATGAAGATGAAGAATGATAAGAGGAAGCACTTCCAGTGCCACCAGAGCCATCACTAGATGCCATCTTGTGGATGATATATGAGGGAAAGAAAGACGAACTGAATGAATTAGATGAGGTTCTCCTTAGAGCACTTTGTTGGGTGGATAACACAACGTTCCTTCTTCCTATTTCAACGATAGGATTAATTTCAGGTGACAAGCCTCTTCTTCTTGTAGAAGCATGAGATTCTAAGGACATGAAAGAAAGACCAAAACTAAATAAACAAGAAGGTTACTGCTGATTTATAGGCTATCTATGTCTAGATTCCAATTGTTATTGAGCACTAATATCTCGTTCAATTGTTGCCCATGAATGATTAATCTCAACACAGGTATTGGTAGTGTATAAAATGGTGTTAAATAGATTCAAAGCAATGATGGTATGATCTTGAAGACTGAGCTCAATATTAGGCTGCCTTGTAACAGGTATAGTCGTTAAGAAATAAAACAATCAAAGAATGGATATCAGAAAAATAGATGTATCGATGAAAATCGAGTATAAAAATTAACAAGAGAGATATCGAAGATCTCCCCAGTATGGTTGCCAGATAAATGTTGAGGAAAAGATATGAAATGATCTTACTCAAGCATTTTCAGATTCTTCTTGGCTAAAGAAAAATAGACGAGAATGTCACACTAGGTTTATAGGCATCAAAAATAAAATCCTAACTCACAAGTATCAATTAGGAGTGATTAGGCTAGTCTTTTTCACAAATAAAAGGTTGTTGGAAAACTCATTTAAATATGATTTTATGAATATAATAGTTGTTGAAAACAAGTGCAAATACATAAGTAAGACACCAAGATGATAATCAAGACATATGGGACATAAAGCAATCCTTTATTTCATTCCAATTCACAAAAGATTCATTCTCTATACAAAATATCATACAAAAATTTGGGACCAAAGTCAAACTTAGACATCCCTGATGAAACATACAAAAGGACCTCTAACAGAAAATCAAATCTGAACTCTAAAATATGGATCAACTTGCCACATATTTCTTCCCACTCGACTCTACAAAATATTCTTTGTCATTCATGAAAACTAATTCACAAATAGACAAGTCTACACAGACTATCAAAGATAGATCAACACCTCTGAAAAACAAGTGTCTGAATGATGTAATTCAACCCTAAATGTTGTTGTCTACAATAAGACCCTACTATCATAAAAACAAATTAGGCTTGTGATAAATTAAGGAATGAATGAAAAATGAACTATCTCAACACGAACTCAAAGAGAAAACCTTAGTATGTTTCTCCTTCTATCCTCCTCTTTCTCCTCCTTTTCCTTTTTCATTTAAGCAAATTGGAATTGGTTGAAGTAGTTGAACTACCTCATTCGTTAATTTAACTAAAAAATCAACCAAATTTTTAGTAAAGGGGGAACAGTAATAAATCATAATAATGGTTTCAAATAAATAATAACTAGTAGGTGGGACCCCTTGTGACTCCCTTTAACTCTTAACAATCATAACATAACTAGTTAATTAAGCAAAACACCCCTCCTTGTGACTCCCATCATCACATTAACATTTGGCAATCTATCTCATTGATATTTGAATTTATTTTCAAAAAATGTATTACTCATATATCCAAGAAAACATGTTGTCCAAAACTTCTGAAGTCAATTGTTCTCAACAATAGACAAATAAATAAAAGTCAAAATCCATATTTTCCAGCCTGTGAGGAAATCTTTCCTTTGTTACTGCTATCACCTTTTAAACTCTCTGAATTTGCCTTAGGCTATGTGGAGCCTTTAGGCCTAATCTCGTTGATTGCATGAGAGCAATCATCCCTCCATTTCATGTGTGAGGGCATCGATTTATCATAATCAATTGAAGGTGAGGAAGGGGCAGTAGTGGTTTTCCCTTTGACAGGGCATAGTGGGCCCCTATTTTCATCCTTTTATTTGAATATCTCATTCCTGTATGCATAATCGATTAGAAAATAGTTCCTTTAACAACCATACATGACAACTCTCCCAAAATATGAAATAGACCTTGGCTCAACAACATATCAGACTCATGCAATCCAATCCATACAAATTGTTTAATTGTTCTTAATGAGCAGGGGGTGAAATAGGGTCCTGGGATATGCGAGGGGTTTGTACTGAGAGAAAACTGATATAATGAGGGGAAAAAGAAATATGGTTACTGCTCAAGAAAACAAACAATCAACTGTAATGTAAGCCAAATATTGGTCATCAAATATTTAACATAATGTCATCAAAACAAGACAAAATGCATTCTACAACAATCTGAAGAGGAGCTCTGTTTCTTCTCATTTATCCATTAAACATTTTACAACAATTCCCAAATGAATAAACACTCACTTATTTCCCCTCTGTTCAGTACCAAAAATCAACCACCATCCATCAACACAGACACAAAATCATGCCCAATTTTATCTCTCAAATCCATCTAACAATTAAATTGTAATGAGACCATATCGATTAAAAAACCCGTGGCACAATAATATCCATAACATACACAGTGGATGGTTGTGCCATGATTATCACGATTGCAATACTCCCATTTGAAAATTTAAAACACACAGTCACGACAATTATTAACTCAACCTATCATGTTGTAGGAACACCATACATACCCATGCATCACGCATGAAGCATCACTGTGCACGAATCAATTGTAAAATAATGTTGGGTTAATGATTCATTCATTTCAATGTAAGAGACATCGACTTTGCATTCAATCCAAATTCCCAATCAACCAAATTACCACACTCAATTTATCAATTTGATTGCCATAATAACCAATGCAATGATTAAATACCAAAACCGACACCACTGTCAACATAATCAACAGAGGCGAGCCAGAAATCGAACGCTGTCAACCATACACCAACAGTATACCCGACAGGCCATCACGATTCCCTGTATCAAATCTGGGCTTGAGATATCAAGGGTTTTCTCTATGGACCAACACAGCGAGGTTGAAGCTGACCCCCAACATCGGGTTAGAACCTTCGAGACCAATAGTGCACCCACAAGGTATACCACCCATGACTTAGTAGATAGAGTGATAGTTCAATAGATAGGAGGACTATGAACAGAGGAGCAAAGGCTCCATTTTTGGCCTTGTAACAATACTTAGAACATGCAGGGTATAACCCTCGTGGCTCCCCCAACCAACCAACTAACAATGTTGAGATAAAAAATAGCCGAGACAAAGTAATATAACCCACTGCGCAACCACCTGAAATGCAAACAAACTCATACCTAAGTGAAACACTGTGCAATGACACAAGACGTTTCAAAAACTAGTAAACCCCATAACAAAAAATGATTGGACATGGTGATTCTAACATGTGGAGACAACCAACCACTCTAGACCAAATAAAACCTCCAACTAAAACCAACAAGGATGACAGAGAGCCTTCATGGCTACTAATAATCAGAACGACCAATAACATTGTGACTTCAACCATTATTGCAATGAAAACCACCAACGATTCATTCCATACAAATATCACAAATTTACACAGTTTCCATACTTAAGGAAAGCACATACCCATATATTCTGAGCCAATGTCTATTTCATAACCAAATTAGATTCATGGGTGGTCGAAAAAACATACCTGTAACCAAAAGCACCTTAAAAATGCGAGCTTACCGAGCTGTTCTTCCCTTGCTTGAAGGTGAGAGCCTAACCCAAGAAAAAAATAGTTGAACAATGGACCGACTAGGGTGGCGTCCAGTGGAAGGAGTAAGGGTGACATGCAGTAAATGCATGTCGCCTCCAACCTCCAGTCATTCAATTCCTCAGTACATGCCAACCCACTAATCCATTAACCATTCAATTAACCCATGCATTTGAATTAACATCTATCACTTTTCAAATGCGCCACCCATATCATATTTATCCATTGCCAACTTATGCCATAACACATATCAACCATGTTTCATATAACTCAATCAAATCAAATAGTCATTAACTTGTTGGCTAGGATAAACCACGATCATTTTAATTTCAATGCATATAGGGTAGCATATTAGTAGAGTATAGTCCCTTCCTTTTGGATTTCTGTTTATATTGACTTATTTCCTTTAAGTTGCTCTTTATTTGTTGTTACTAACATGTATATTTTGCATGTGTCACAAGTAATAAATCTAGGACTAAATGGAAAAGGTAACAATAGATATCATAAGCCATTAAGACATGGCATTCGAGTTTAGAGCCAGAGAACGAACATGTATTATCCCTCATCCATCTATCGTGAATAGTACCAACATTGATCATCAATCATTCTCAAACCTATAAGCAGTGTCGAACAATAGTAAAAAAATCAAATAAGAACCATATATGATCCTCAAATATACAAGGGGGTCCCACCTACTAGTATTATATATATTATTAGCTTATAATTAATAGGCTTTAGCAATACTTTATGGGAGAAATCCTCGTTGCGATTTTAGTCGTCAATAGAGGGTTCACAACGCACTACAACTGGTTGTGGTAGCATTCATAGAGAACTCGAGAAGGTGATTTTTTCCAAGTTCATGGGTTCCATAGACGGCTTAGATGCCGAGGAATGGTTGGAGAACATGGCTATTTGATTTTCACTTCGTGACTACACCTCCACCATAAAAGTTTACATGGAGGTCTTTCAGCTTAAGGGGAGTGCTTTTCTATGGTGGAACATGCTCGTACCTCAACTCAACATGGTCGTCGAAGATGTGTCATGGGAATTGTTCGAGGAACGGTTCTAGGAGAGGTATTTGTCATAGAAATTCATTAAGTGTCAACTCAGTGATTTAAATACCTTACAACATGGTGGTCATACAGTGCCGAAGTATGAGGCCAAATTTATGGAGCTACTTTGGTATGCTCCACATCTGAAGACGGAGAAGCTAAAGGTAAAAAAGTATGTGTTCGGCCTTAAATTCAACATTCATGCGAAGGTGAGGATCCTAATGCCTTAAACATTGCACAATGCGGTCCAGAAGGCCCTCATAGATGAGGAAAAGCTGACCAACGGGGGTCAAGGTAGGGATCCTGCAAGACAAACTAGACATACGAAATCACGAGTGCAGCAGCACCAAACACTAGCCAAATAGACACCAGGGTATTTAGATACATCTAGAGGACCCATGTTCATGGCACCACGATGACCGACTCCTCATCAGAGGACTCCCTACAGGGGACCATCTCATCAGCAACAATGTCTCCCGCAACAACAACCATTTAGGAATGTTTAGCAAAAAATACCAGAATATTAGGGTAGTAGGTTAGTAGCTGCTACTTCGGGGACCAGGAGTACTGGACCGAAGACTAAATTTTTGAAATGTGGAGAGCCACATTACCAGTGCGATTGTCCGGTTGAGATCAACATGACACACTATAATTGGAGATTTGGGCAAAGCCCACATAATTCATGCAACGGTGAATAACCTCCAGGACGAGCACCAATCCACTATGTTTGAGACGTCAGGTTCCATCGTCGACCAAAATTATAGTATTTTTATAGATCCAGGTGCTACAGAAAGATTTATTTCTATTGCAACACTAAAGATAATTAAGGTAAAGGTATTCGATCAGGAAGAGTTTAGATACGTAGAAATGGATTTAGGTGCCAAACATAAGGTTGGAGGAAGGGTTACAGATTATAGCATTAACTTGGGAGATTTTGTAACGAAGGCCAATCTATATGTCACGACATTAGGGTCTTATAACATAGTGATCGATATGGATTGGTTAGAATTGCATGAAGCGATAATCAATTTTAAGACGAAACAATTAAGTTTGACCGATGATGTGGGATAGAGAAGAGTGATTGTAGGAAGAAACCAAGGAGTGTCCTTGAGGTTCATTTCTTCCCTCTAGCTAAAGAAGAACATGTGCAAGGGATGAAATCTTTATGCAATATTAGCACTAAAAGAAAAGGATGAGGCAGAGGGATTATAAAACCTTCCTGTAGTACGAGAGTTTGCAGTCGTGTTCCCAGAAGAATTACTAGCTTTGTCGCCTGAAAGAGAGTTGGAATTTACAATCGACTTGAAACTTGGAAATGAACCAATAGAAAGAACACCCTATCAAATGTCAACGCATGAGTTATAAGTGTTGAAAATGAAATTGAAGGAGTTGTTGCAATTAGGACTTATACATCCAAGTGTGTCACCTTGGGGTGCGCCTGTTATTTTCATAAGAAATAAGGATCGATCGTGGAGACTTTGTATTGACTACCGTCAACTGAAAAAAGCGAATATCAAGAACCAATATTTGTTGCCAAGAACAAACAATTTGTTTGATCATATGAAAGGAGCGACAATGTTTTCGAATATTGACTTGAGATCATGATATCACCAGTTGCGGATTAAAGAGGAAGATATCCCTAAAACCACATTTAAGACGAGATTCAGACATTATGAGTTTACGGTTTTATCTTTTGGACTGACAAACGCCCCGGGGGTATTCATGAGTTTGATGAATGGGGTGCTCCGTGAATACTTATACAAGTTTTTTCAAGTATTCATTGATGACATACTGATATATTTTCAAACAATAGAAGAACATGACGAACATTTAATCTTAGTACTACAATGTTTACGAGAAAACAAATTATATGGGAAACTGTCGAAATGTTCTTTTTACCAAACGAAGATTCATTACATGGGGCACATTATATCCGTTGAAGGTGTAGTTGTGGATCCTACGAGAGTAGAGGCTATTATCGAATGGCCTGCATCGACAAACATACAATAAGCACACAAATTTATGGGTTTAGCAGGATATTATTGACAGTTCGTTGAAGGTTTTTCGAAGATGGCAAATCCGATCACAGAACTGCAGAAGAAAAACAAGAAGTTTGTATGGACTAAGAAATGCACGGAATCATTTCAAAGGCTTAAGGGGTTATTGATGACAATGTCGATACTAGAATTCTCCAACATGGACAAGGAAAAATTTAATTAGGCAGTGGATAGGTCGCTGATGTACACAGTGCCTTGTAGATCTCTTCTAAGTAAAAATATTAATACAATTGGGGTTTTACATACCCAATAATCTATGTTAGATAATTTAAAAATAGAATTTAAAGAATCTACATCAATTCTCTGTAACAGAAGTAAGCGAGCAAAAATCTCTCGTTGATATGTGGAATATAATCTCAGTAAGAAGCCAATTTGTGATGGAACCCGAGTACCTTTTAAATATAGGATGTCTCCCTTCACGAAAACGTGACATATGAATTTTAACCTGCAAAGAGAAACCATAGGTGTTATTACTATCTCCTTAAATTTAACTGAAGGAACAAGATAAATAGAATGAGAAAAGGGCGTGTACTTATCTCGGGCCTAGATTGAATTCTGGTCATCCTTTTACCCTTGCGAAGTAATAATTCTACGAATTGGGAGGAGGAGTAGGCTCATAGTAGTATGATGGGTTCCCTTGCAAGAAAAGGGACCCATCATCAAACTCGTATCCATATACATAAGTCAAATATGAATTTAAAATTAGATACCATAGCAAAAACATGTTACTTTTATCAATCCATTACATGTTCCATGTGTTCTTTAAAATAAATAGGTTACCACGAAGTTAACCATTACAAGATCAAAAGGAATCTATACCACATCATATCAAATGGAGAAATTACCGGATACTAGTACAAAGACTAATTTGCAGAGAGTAATCATGAAGAATAGTTACAGAGAAGCAATTGCAGAGACTAATTATAGAGGGTAATTACAGAGAATAATTATCGAGACTAATCACAGAGATGATGATCGCATTTAAAGGAGTGAACTATCAATGTTTTCCTAATAGAGTAAACCAGATCCCCTAACTTGAGGAAATCATGAATCAAGTAAAGTAATTTCAGAGACACCATTAATAATTAAAAGAAGGAAAGGTATCAACATTTCCATATGAAGCAGATAGATACCATAACATACAGAGACCAAGAAGAAAATGAAGTAATTACAACAGACAACAAATGCAATCAAATAAGTCAAACCCAACAATGTTTCCCCACAGAACCGACAGAGCCCTTATCATAGGGTAACTACAGAGAGCGTTATGTTTATTGCATATTTACAGGAATACAAACAGTGCCAAGGGTCATGGTCCCTTACAAGAAAACAATAAGAGAACCCAGATAATGATATCTGACAGACAATCTTAGAGATTCTCTAGTGAAGGGATTGGGTACTGACCTTCACTGTAGATAAGAAGAAAATTGTTTATGCAAATATTCACGCACAAAAAAAATACTTACAGGACCTTTGTTCCATACATAAAAATGCCTGTTCCATGGCTCACAGAGTCGTTATTACACTTATACTCAAACTTAAGCTAGGGGCGATACAAAATTTAAAACGTATAGTTATGTATAAGCAAGTGTTATTGCTACCCACATTGGAATTTTTCTCCATGGGTTTTTTTTCTAACTTTGAAATAAATCAGAAAGACACGTAAGATATTGTTTAATCCTAATAGAGAAAACAAAACATAGTGCCATAAACTCTTTCGAAAATGAGGTATCAATGCTCAGTGGTTTACCTGTATTAATCAAGGAATGCCAATACGTATAGTCACCATGGCTCACGGTTACCTTCCAGGGTTCTACAGAGTAAACTGGTTACAAGAATAATGTTTGAGGAAGAAATCTTAGTGGAGTAGTGCAACGAGAACAAACCCTTTGAGTGATTATGGACCTCGATCCCATCGCTCGTAGCGAGAGGAATGATCGAATATGTTTTCTAGATTACCATGTGAAATCAGCTAAGTGGAGAGCCCACATTGGTTAGGTCCTTGCAAGGTCAGAACCATAGTACATGGTAGGTAAACTGTTTTATTAAGATCCTGCTATAACTTTAATGCGATTAAAGAGAAGTGTCAATTTCTATACTTTTGAATTCCAAGTTTGAATTGTCACCCACTAAATTCATAAAGATCCACCGTATCCCTTACATTGATGGGTAATGGGACTTAGGGTTTTGTTAAGACATGGTGTCACATATGTCGGGGTAAGCATAATAACCTTTAACGTGTGGTACCATGATCGTGACCTAGAGAAAGGAACCTTATGGACTCCTTTTCTATTGTATGTCTTGGTTAATACTATGTATACATTAACATGGGAAGAACACGTATATATATAAGAATAATGGCACAATCCATCGTTATGGTTGGGTTTATCCCTCACAATTTAGAAAACAAATTTAATATGGATCAATCTTTAAGCAATATAGAATAGCATAAAAATGATAAGAGTTATGGTCATGATTTTTCCTTATAGTTTAGGAATAAACTATTATGGAGAAAATATTTATGCACTACAAGAATAATATAAGAATGATGTGAGAACATATCATTATAGTTAAAGTATTAATTTCTTCTCTTACAAATAGTTGTATAAATAAAGTTTTTAAGTTGAAAAAAGAAGTGAGTCCAATAATAAATGGTTGAAAACAATAAGAAGTAAGTCGAATAATAAATGGTCATACTAATAATGTCATTGACAATAAGACTAATAGTTGCTCTCCCTCTATTTAAAATCAATTTTTTTTTAGTAGCAAATTTTAGGGTACATTACAAGTGGTACCAGAGCTGTTGGTTACAACACTTAGGCATAAGGGCAACACCACAAAGTTATTTTGCTAAAGGAAAAATCTAACAAATAATATTTATTGTTACAAACAAAAAAAAATTATTTTTTGTAAAAATGTCAGTGTAGAATGGAGAAGGAGACAGATCTGAGAGGAACCACAATCAAGAGCTCCCTAGAGATCCAGAACATCACAGTGAGGGAATTTCAACCACACAAGTATTGGAAACGATGATGAATCTTATTGTGGAATTGCAAGTTTTTAAAGATGATAATGAAAAGTTAAAGAAAGCTCAAGAAGATCAACTGGAAATAAATGAAATGTTGTTACACAATATATAAACAAAGAAGAGTCCAAGAAGTAATGAGATGGAATAGGAGGTTAGTAAAAAGTCCTCAAAAAATTCTAGTCATGAAACAAAAAGAGAAGACAACTCTTCTGAGGATACATGCATGACAGAAAACAAGGCATCTATAGGAAAGAAGAAAAAACAATTGGATCACTTGGAAGGTGAATTCAAAAATATAAAACACTCCACCTTTGATGGAGAATCAAAGACCGGTGAGGAATTTGAAGCCTAGATGCTAGAAATAAAGAAATACTTTCATATTTATATATATTCTAGTAATATGAAGGTTAGAATGGCCATTTATAACTTAAAATTAAAAGCTAGTATCTGGTGGAAAGACCCGAAGCTAGTGAAAGGATTGAAATAAAAATGGATGGAATGGTCAGAATTCAAAAAGCATTTCAAGAAACAATACCTATCAGAAAGTTGTTACGAAAGAAAGACTAAAGAATTTTACAAATTACGACTAGGAAAAATGGCTATGGATGATTTGATTAATAAATTTCTAAGTCTATTGAGGTTTGTGCCTTATATCAAAGAAGATAAGGTAAAAATTCAAAGGTTCTTGAGTTTTCTACCACAGTATTATAAAGACAGAATTGAATTTGATAATCCTAAATCTTTAAATGAGGTATTTAGAAAGGCTAGAATGTGTTATGAACAATATAAACATAGATCTGAAACTCCCAAGGCATGGAAAGATAATAAGCGGGATAAATTGAATCAATGCAAGAAAGGTTTCCAACCGACCCCTTTTCGTAACATGACTAAAGGATTCCAAAGGAAGGATTATCCCTCTAACACAAAACATACTCAAGGGGGAAATAAACCAGTTAATTTTTTATTCAAGAAGATAAGGGAGAGCCCCAGAGAACTGTTGAAATGCTGGGAGTGTGGAGAACCCCACCTACGGAGAAATTTCCCACACTTAAAACCATAAATTTTCTTCAAGTGGCTTCAACAGTTGGAGATATTGGCAGAAGCATGCATAAGATCAATGCAACTTTGGATGGCAGGCAATTAGATCATAAATCCACTATTGTGGAATTTGAAGTTAAAATTCATAACAACAATGACTCTATAGTAATTGACTGAGTATCTAGTCTAATTTATATTACTCCAACCTTAGTAGAATCAAACACGTTAAATAAGGTAAATCCTGATAAATCCTGGTTAATACTGCTAGCAACAACGACAAAAAGAAAGGTAACATAATTTGTTTTTTATTGTGAATTCAGTATAAGTAGTTGGAATACAAAGTTAAATTTGAACATGTTACCTTTAGGGTCGTATGACATAATTATCAGAATGGACTTGTTAGAAAGGCATAAAGTGATATTGAACTGTTATGAAAAGTCATTCGTGTAAAAGGATGAAAATAATACAGCAAGAACAATACATGGAATCAGAAAACCGGTTTCTTTTAGACAAATATCAACAATGTAATTCAAGAAATGCATTAATAAGAGTTGCAAAGTATATGTTATTCAATTAACTAATCTTTTGGAAAAATAAAGCAAACCAAGTTTGGGAAACTTTATAGTACTTCAAGGGTTTAAATATGTTTTTGTAGAAGAGATACTGGAACTAACTCCAAGGCGAGAAATAGATTTCTCTATCGATCTACTACTTGGATCTTCCCGAGTATCAAAGACACCTTATAGAATGAGTGTTCCCGAACTAACATAACTGAAAATTCAGTTACAAGAACTGTTAGATAAAAAATACATCATACCAAGTGTTTCACTTTGGGGAGCACCAATTTTGTTTGTTAAAAAGAAATATGGAACGATAAGATTATGTAATGATTATCATCAATTGAATAAAATGACAATTAAAAATAAATACCCTTTACCTAAAATCAACGATCTGTTTGACCAAGTTGGAGGAGCAAAAATATTCTCTAAGCTAGAATTGAGATTTGGTTATCACCAAGTCAGGATAAAGGATGAAGATGTAAATAATTTTTTTTTTAGAACACTTTATGGACATTACGAGTTTATAGTGATTTCGTTTGGACTTACTAATGCACCAACAAATTTTATGTGCTTGATGAACAATATATTCAGCCAGTGTTTGGATAAATTCGTGTTGATTTTTATCAATGATATACTAATCTATTCAAAAACTGAAGAAGAAAATGAACAACATTTGAAAATAACATTACAGACTCTAAGAGAACATAAGTTGTATTCTATGTTTGATAAATGTGATTTCTACCAAAGGAAGATACAATATTTAGGGCATGTAATATCGAAAGACGACATCGCAATAGACCTTGAAAACATTAGAGCCATTATGGAATGGCCTATTCCTAAAGACGTAGCAGACATAAGGTCGCTCATGGGGATTACCGGATATTACCAAATATTTATCGAACGATTTTCCAAAATCGCCTATCTGATTACATCACTGCAGAAAAAGGGAATGAAATTTAATTGGTCTAAAAAATGCCAAGACAATTTTGATAAACTAAAGGGACTGTTGACTACAACGCCAATCCTTAAGGTGGAGGATCCAAATAAATACCTTACAGTTTGTGTGGATACAAGTAAAGAAGGATTAGGAGGTGTGCTAACACATGATGGACACATCTTTTGTTATGAATAACACAAATTAAAGGAACATGAACGAAACTACGTAAATCATGATATAAAGTTAGAAGCTCTAATTCATGCATTGAAAAATGTGGTGGCATTATTTAATGGGAAGACAATTTCTATTACTAACAGATAACAGTGGTGTAAAAAACTTGTTTAGTTAACAAGATCTCAATGGAATATAGGCGAGATGGTTGTCCTTTTTAAGTGAGTTAGATTTTGAAGTACGACACATCAAGGGAAAAGAAAATAAAGTTGCAGATGAACTAAGTCAAAGGAATAATGAGCTATATGAAGTAATTATCAACGAAGTTGAAATGATATTGAGGATAGGATTAAATCTGCAAGCAAAAATGATGAAAAATACATCAAAACAACATAAAAATTGCAAAGAAATGAGGAAAATCCACAGAGTACGGATCTCAGTATAGATAAAAGTGGGATTTTAAGGTTCAAATATAGGTTATATGTACCTAAATACACTGAATTGAAGATGATAATTATTGATGAGCTTCAAAAAAACCCATATTCTGGTTATCCAGGATACCAAAAAATGATAACTACCTTAAGAAAATAGTTTTATTGGCCTAGCATGAAAAATGAAACAACTCAATAATTGTCTAAATGTTTAGATTGTCAACAGGTAAAGGATGAGAATCAACATCCGACAAGTCTTTTACAACCTCTTCCTATACCCAAATGGAAGTGGGAAATTATTTCAATGGACTTCATCACAGGTTTTCCTAAGACTCAAAGACAAAACAACTCAATTATGGTAGTGATTGATAAGCTAAGTAAGTCTGCACATTTTATACCTATGAAATCTACTCACAAAGAAATTAATATCGATGAAATTTTTATGAAAGAAATATTTAGGTTGCATGGGATTCCTAAGATGGTGATTTCAGATAGATATGTCAAATTTAAATCCAATTTTTGGAAATAAGTTTTTGCATGTTTGGGTACTAATTTGAATTTCAGCACATGTTATCATCCAAAAACAGATGGGAAAACAAAACGTATGAATCAAATTATCGAAGACATGTTATGAATGTATGTAAGGACAAAACCATCTAAGTGGGAAGAATATCTACATTTAGTGGAATTCACTTACAATAATGGGTATCGAGCATCAACTAAGATGAGTCCCTTCAAAGTTTTATACGGAAAGAAATGTACAACCCTGATCAGTTGGGATACTCCGGTTGACAGGATTATGGTTGGACCAGAAATGCTCCGAGAAATGGAAAGGATGGTCAAAAGGGTACAACATAACTTTAAAGAGGCACAATATCGACATAAAAACTATGCAGATCTAAAAAGGAGACATCAAAAATTCAAAATTGGAGAACATATATATCTCAAAGTCAAAGCGAGGAGAAGCTCCATAAAACTAGGAAGTTTTTCCAAGTTGGCGCAAATATTTTTTGGTCCTTTCGAGATATTAACTTGAATCGAACCATAGGCATATCAACTAGCACTCCCTGCAAATTTAAAAGTTCATAATGTTTTTCATGTTTCACTATTAAAAATATATATTCATGATCCTACTCACATCATTGATTGGAACATGGTGCAGGTGGAACCAGAAGGAGAGTTCTAAGTGGAACCTCTATGCACTTTGGATAGGAAAGAAACAATACTTCAGAACAAAGTCATTGCCTAGGTAAAAGTGCAATGGAAGCACTTTCGTCCTCAGGAGGCTACTTGGGAATTGGAAGAAGAAATGCATAAATCTGATCAAATTATGTTCCAAGAGACAATTTAAACACTGAGGATAGTGTTATACTTAAGGGGGAGAGGATTTGATATCCTCAAATTATTCAAAAATAAATTATTTCAAAGTTGTTATTCTAAAAATAAATTTCAATTTCTGGAAATTCAAATTTTAGATTGTGGAAGTATGTAATTATTATTTTTATGACTATTGGATGAAATTTTGACTTTACAACTATCCTCTTTTGATGGACACATATATGAGACAAACATTTAATAAATTTAATGTTGGAGAACAAATGAAACAACCAGGGTAAAAATAGTTGACTATGACTCCATGAGTGGGGAACAGGTTTGAGTTAACTCAACGCTGATTTTTACAAGTGTCAGAAGTTGAGTTTTGTCACTAGTAGCCCCTAAAAATAAAGGATTTGTAAAGCTGTGAATTTCCAAAGGAGGAAGAGGAATGGAAATTCCTAGGCATGAGATATATACAACATATGTGGGAGTTAGGACGTTTCTTAATATGTTTGGGGGGGGGATATAATTTTTTGTTATGAGCACATCTGGTGTTAGGAAAACAATTTTCTGAACTATTCAGTGAGACAGTGGCTAAGGAGTGATGCTCAATTTTCCCTTATGGAGTCATGGTTAGGCTAGGGGGTGATTAGGACAAGTAATCGTAGTTGTTATGTATCTACGATTGGGTGGAACATGGTTGTTCCATTTATTTTCCCAACATCATTGTTCATATATGTATCCTAATTGTTTACTTTTAATTCTTCTGAAGTATTATATGGTTGATATTATATATGTAGGTAATGATCTATATAGGTGTGCCTAATGGCCATAATAGATTGGTTGATTTTCCTATTGCTTAAATACCTGTTAGTGTTTCTTGTGGGATTTGACTTACTTTTGCTATAATATTTGTATGTAGACTAAATAATTGATCTACATAGACAATTGTGTAGATGCTAAAACTGACTACTTCAGAAAAAGGAAACAAGTGAAACCAAAGCAATTAGATTGTATTAAATCAATAATAAGTAAACTGCATAGTTATACCTATTCTTATATATTATGTCTCCAACTAGTGGAGTGAATAAAAACTCATGCGATCATAATTGAGTATAAAAATAAATCAATTAAAATTACCATATATATATATTAATGAAACTGGTTATCTGATATAATAGATCTCAGAGATTGTACTGGAAAAATTTAATTATGCAATGGATAGGTCGTTGATGTACACAGGGCCTTGTAAATTTCTTCTAAGTAAAACTATTAATACAATTGGGGTCTTACATACCCAATAATCTCTGTTAGGTAAGTTAAAAACATAATTTAAAGAATCTAAATCAATTGTCTGTAACAGAAGTAAGTGAGCGCAAATCTCTCATTGATCCGTGGAAGAGAATATCAGTAAGAAGCCAATTTGCGATGGAACCCGAGTACCTTTTAAAAATAGGAGGTATCCCTTCGTGAAATCACAACATACAAATTTAACTCACAAAGAGAAACCAAAATTATTATTACTATCTCCTTAAATTTAATTGAAGGAACAAGATAAACAGAATGAGAAAAGGGCGTGTACTTATCTCGAGCCTAGATTGAATTCCGGTCATCCTTTTACCCTTGCAAAGTAAGAAGTCCACGAATCGGGAGAAGGAGTAGGATCATAGTAGTCTAATGGGTTCCCTTGCAAGAAAAGGGACCCATCATCAAACTCATATCCATATACATAATTCAAATATGAATTTAAAATCAGATACCATAGCAGAGATCTGTTACTTTTATCAATCCATTACATGTTCCATGTGTTCTTTAAAATACAAAGTTTACCATGAATTTAACCATTACAAGATCAAAATGAATCTATACCGCATCATATCAATTGGAGAAATTACTAAGACTAGTACATAGACTAATTTACAGAGATTAATTATGAAGAATAGTTATAGAGAAGCAATTGCAGAGACTAGTATAGAGACTAATTATTGAGGTTAATTACATAGAATAATTATCAAGACTAACCACAGAGACGGCGATCGGATTTAAAGGAGTGAACTATCAATGTTTTCCTCATAGAGTAAACCAGATCCCCTAACTTAAGGAAATCATGAATCAAGTAAAGTAATTTAAGAGACAACATTAATAATTAAAAGAAGGAAAATTATCAATGTTTCCATACAAAGAAGATGGATACCATAACATGTGGAAACCAAGAAGCAAATGAATTAATCATAGAAGACAAAAAATGCAATTAAAGGAGTTATACCCGAAAACGTTTCCTCACAGAACCGACAAAGCCCTTATCATAGGGTAACTTCATAGAGCGTTATGATTATTTCATATTGATAGGAATAGAAATAGTGTCGAGGGTTATGGTCCCTTACAAGAAAACAATAAGAGAACCCAAATAATGATATTTGACGGGAAATCTGGGAGATTATCTATTAAAGGGATTGGGTACTAACCTTCACCATAGTTAAGAAGAAAATTGTTTATCCAGAGATTCACGCACAAAAATAATACTTACATGACCTTTGTTCCATACACATAAACACTTGTTCCATGCCTCACAGAGTCGTTATTACACTTATGCTCAAAATTAAGCTAGGAGTGGTAAAAAATCTAAAATGTGTAGTTATGTACAAGCGAGTGCTATTGCTACCCACAATGGAATTTTTCTCCATGGGAATGTTTTTCGAACTTTGAAAGAAATCAGAAATACATGGAAGATATTGTTTAATCCTAACTGAGAAAAAAAAAACATAGTGCTAGAAACTCTTTCAAAAATGATGTATCAATGCTCAGTGGTTTACCTGTATTAATCAAGGAACACCAATACGTATAGTCACCATGGCTCGCGGTTTCCTTCTGGGGTTCTATAGAGTAAACTGGTTGCAAGAATAACATTTGAGGAAGAAAGCTTAGTAGAGCAGTGTAATGAGAACAAACACTTTGAGTGATTATGGACCTCGAGCCCATCACTCGTAGTGGGAGGAATGACCGAGTATATTTGTTAGATTACCATTTGAAGTCGGCGAAGTGGAGAACCCACATTGGTTAGGTCCCTGCAGCATCAGAACTGGAGTACATGGTAGGTAAACCATTTTATTAAGAGCCTGCTATACCTTTAATAAAATTAAAGAGCAGCTTCAATTCATATACTTCCGAATTGCAGGTTTGAATTGTCACCCATTAAATTCATAAAGAGCCACCGTATCCCTTACATTGCTGGGTATAAATACTTAGGTTTTTGTTAATACATGGTGTCACATATGTCGGGGTAAGCATAGAAATCAATGATAGGAGTTAGTCATTTGGTTTATAGTCATTTCTTTGATTAGTTTCATGATTTCATTATCTTGTCATTTGGTCATTGTGATGTAATTGCGATTGCTTTATTGTTAGTGTGAGCTCACACGTGTTGTCTTGTTTCTCTTCACATGTTGTTTTCCTTGGATGAAATTTTCCATTTCTAAGTTAATTTCATTTACGAAATTTCATTTTAGTCATGTGTTTCAACAATTTAGTGCCAAGTCGTGTGTTTCAACTTCCCACATTATATTAACAATTCAATTCCAGTTGTAGCTTCAACATTAGATTAGGTTAAATTAGCTTCAATCCTGCATATAATTTGCATGTGCTTTGTAAGTTTACGAACTCCTCTGGTTGACAATTAAATGATCAGGCAATTATTAACCTAAAATATTTACCACCAACATTTTGGCGCCATTGTCGGGGAGGTGCTAAAGGGATTGAGGTCTAGGTAGGTAGGTTGTATTTTAAATTACATAGCTTGGGGGAGGAGAAACAATAAGACGAGAGGTAAGAACCTGCATGGCCACTATAGTGAGTTTTCTCCAAATCCTTGATTGTTCAATTTCTGCAAGTGTGAATTTCAATTCCTGCAAGAGTGTTTAATTTCTGTAAGTGTTATTTACTATTTCAGCAAGAGTGTTTGATTTCCGCAACTGTGACGAGTAATTGTTTTCTATTTCAGAAAGAGTGTTTTTTTATCTGTTTCAGCAAGAGTGATTTTATTTAAGTTTTTCATTTCATTTCCAGTTTTGGGTGCTATAAGAATCACTTTTTCTGCAAGATGGTTTAACAATGAGTTTAATCTTGGAACAACTTACTCAGATCCTAGCAAAATTTGGGATATACTCTTCTCTGGAAGAGGATATATTGACAACAACCGAAAGCTTAATTACTCCTCCAGAGGCAAACGAAGAATCAACATTCCAAGAATCCTTCACATCTGACAGAGAACAATTATTAGAGAAGGATATCGAGGAAGACAAAGAGGAGTTACAACATGATCTGAAGGAGGGAAATCATGCCTACATAATACTTATTGAACAATGGTTCCAAGTAAGCATTAGGTTATATTAAAGTTTTTGTTTTTATTTAGTTAATTCACAGTTACCGCAACTAAATTTTCTTATTTTTGTATGTTCTAGATTTCATTTCGCAAAATTGACAATGAATATATTCTTATTACTGTTGCGTGTATGGTTACATTGGATATTTGACTACACGTAATTAGTTTCTAACTTCCAATTAGCGTAGAGTAGGTAGGATGTTATTTTCAATTTTTTCTTTAGTTCTGAATACATATGCTCTCCTATGCACTTCATGCGATCTTGAGGATCAGAAAGTAGGATGTTTAGAAATGTTTTCAGGAAGGATTTAAGTTGTTGATGATGAAATATAAACACCTAATCAATTGTTCAACTACAATTTTAAATTTTCAATCTCCATTTGCTAAAAAATAAAAAATAATCACATAAAACAAAACACAATGAAATAAACATGCTATGAGTTTTAAATGCATAGAAACCATTGAATAAAATTTAATTGAACAAATAAACAAAATAAATGTCCACATGACATATGATATGCAATTTTATAGAAGTAGAGATCGAATTCTTTGAACTTTCTCATGATGAAATTGTATCATGCTTGAATAGATTAAACTACATCTCTCATTTTTAACTTTCAGTCTGGTTCATTTCTAGTTGAGTGGCAACAATGCCATCCTTCACCTTCATCCTTCCATGTTGGACCCTGCAAAAACAATAAAATATGAAACTTTTACCAACATCACCTAGATCTGAATATTTGAGGTTCATCATGCCAGAGAAAAAAATAAAATAAAATTGAACAGTTCCATGATACGTTATTTAACTATGCAAGAACGTGTTTCCCACTGCAATATCTTATGTCTCAACCTACCTTTTCATTTTTGGTTGAGTGGCAACAATTCCATCCTTCACCCTCATCATGTAGCCTGGAAACTAACCTTGCACATTGAAACAATATGGGAATATGGATCATAATGCGTTGGAGAATTTTGTGTCTGTCAAAGTTTGGAAAGCATTGCATTGTAGTCACTGATACTAAAACAATCTTTATTTACAAACATCACAATCACTAAAATTCAAGAATGTAAACACATATCACAATTCTAGGGTTAAACAAAAATTAGATTCGAAAATGGCGGTCGACGCATTCATCTTGTTGATAACTATAGGGAGAGTTTGACCAACAGAGAAATATTTTGTGGAGAAAGAAATGCAACAAGAAAAACAAGTCACCAATTTTTCTCGAGGCCCTGAAATAGGTTATTTGGGTAAGTTTGTTGTAACTCCACTCAAATGCACAAGAAAAACAACCTGAAATCTTGGTCAGTTTGCCGAATACGGAAGGACATCGATTCCCAAATCATCTTTGTGCTTTGAATTGGAAACTATCTCTTATGAACCTAACTATGTAACTATTCCTTACCCACTTGAGTCCTTCAGAAAATAATTATGCTGATCATAAAATATTTTTTGTTTTTGTCCTCATCCTTAGGTAACTAGATTGATCTCGATTTATGATATCAAGGTAGATCTCGCAACCCCTCTGTTGGGACTCATAAATGTCGTATTTTAATCCACCTTTCCCTTCATCATTCTTCACATTTCATCTCCCCATTAACCTTTCATGATATCATTTTCATAAATATATTTGGGTTTTATATTATTATTTTCCACTTTATTCATTTTAGTATTAAAAAGGAATTTATGATTAAATATTAGAAAGTCAACATGTTTTTCATATATATCTCAAAAATGTGTGAGCTTTGTAATGTGTAGGAATTAATACAAAAATACTTCTCGAATATCTCCTCCACCATTTCAAGGAGATAGTTATTCAAAGACTATTCTAAGGAGAAGATCATGGAGATTTGGTTGGCATATCTTATCCAAGATATATGAGAGATATGTGTGAGGATTTGAAGGGGTTATATTTTTTAATAATGGGAAGTTGGTTGAGAGAAAAGTGGATCTGTAATTATGAGATGCTTATCTTCTTTTCAAAGCCCTCATGTATAAAAGAGAGTTCTCTCTCTTCATGAGGGAGTAGTCATTAGGAGGAGAAAGTAATTAATCATTTCTTGGATTAGTTTCCTAACTTCATTATTGTGTCATTTGATCATTGTGATGTAAATGAGATTGATTTACCATTAGTGTGAGATCACATGTGTCGTCTTGTTTCTCTTCACATGTTGTTTTCCTTTAATGCAATTTTCCATTTCAGGTTAATTTCATTTACGCAATTTCATTTCAGTCTTGTGTTTTAGCAATTCAATTCCAAGTTGTGTGTTTCAGCTTCCTGCATTAGATTAATGATTCAATTCCAATTGTAGATTTAACATTAGATTAGGTTAAATTATCTTCAATCCTGCATATTCTTTTCATGTGCTTCGTAAGCCTACAAACCTCAGATTGACAAATTAAATAGTTGGGCAAGTACTACAATACAATTAATACGGCATTAGTTCTGCTCAACATTTTAGTGTCGTTCATTTGAATGGAACAACTGTTGTTCCCTTTGTTATGATTGATGTTTCCTTTGCAGGTAGTGTCGTTCATTTGAATGGAACAACTTTCATTCCCTTTGTTATGATTTATGTTCCCTTTGCAGGTAGTGTCATTCATTTGAATGGAACAACTGCATAGTATAGGTTGCATCTATGGAGGATGAGGTATTGAAAACGGAAGGTAAGAACCTACGTAGGAAACAAGTAAAATGCTTGTGCCAATGCCTACCTTTGGTTGATGCATATAGGTTATATAGGTGTATAGAATTTGATGAAATTATTGAAAGAGAAGACGAATCCTTGGTTGATAAATTAATGTCAGACTAAGGATGTTTTTAGGACATCTTTAGAGCCCAACATTTTGGCGTCATTGTCGGGGAAGCACGATGGATTGAGGTATTAGTTTCATTTTCATTTCAATTCATGCAAGTGTGATCTACATGTGTTGGTAAGTGGTCACAGAAGCTACTTGAGTGGAGACTCCTCATGTTCTCCCTGCCAACTATGTAAGTGTGAATTTCAATTTCTGCAAAGAGTGTTTCAATTTCCACAAGAGTGATTTCAATTTCTGCAAAGAGTGTTTCAATTTCCGCAAGAGTAATTTCAATTTTAGCAAGAGCATTTGATTTCCACAACTGTGAAGAGTAACTATTTTATTTTTTTAGTAAGAGTGATTTTATTTAAGTTTTTCATTTAGATTTCATTTTTGGGTTCTGTAAGAATCTCTTTAACAATTTGGTTTAACAATGAGTTTAAGATTGGAAAAACTCACTTGGATCTTAGCAAAATTCAGGATCTCCTCTTCTCCAGAAGAGGAGATCTTGAAAGCAACCGAAAGCTTAATTACTCCAGAGGTGAACGAAGAATCAACATACGAAGAATCCTGCATATTTAATGAAGAACAATTAGGCGAGCAAGAGGTCGAGGAGGACAATGAGAAGCTGCAGCATGATATGAGCAAGACAAATTGCGCCTACGAAAGCCTGATCGAACGATGGTTTCAAGCAAGTACAGGTTAGTTCCATTCAATTTTTATTTTATTTTGTTAATTTAGAGTTTTAGCAGCTAATTTCACACATATATACATATTTCTGATTCTCATTTCTGAAATTGAAAGATAACATATTCTTATTTATGTCGCATGCATGGCTACACTGGAAGTTTGACTACACGTAACTAATATCTAATTTTTAATTAGCGTAGAGTAGGTAGGGTAAACAG